>PISX010029710.1:0-19674 GCA_004024625.1 Mellivora capensis
AGAGAGAGAGAGCGAGCACAATCAGGAGGAGCAGTAGGCAGAGGGGGAAGCAGCTCCCCGCTGAGCAGAGAGCCCAATGTGGGACTTGATCCCCAGACCCTGAGATCATAACCTGAGCCAAAGCCAGATGCTTAACCAACTGAGCCACCCAGGCACCCCTCCCCTTATCATTTTTAAGTTTTGATACATGCTTCATGAAAATACAGTCTTACAAAATGAAGTACCATGAAGTGAGGTCACAGAGCAAGCTAGAGCCTGTTTTCATAAAATTAAGTTAACCAGATAATTGCTTTTTCTGATAAGGCATTCTTCAGGTTTTCAATATATTAATTTCCCCGCAGGAAACAGATCTTGAGAAACTAAAGGTTACCCTACAAATAGTGTTAAGAATCGCAGCATGAATCACAGTACGAAAACTCAGAGACACCAGCAAAAAAGGTAAATTCATTCATTCATACATTCATTTTTTTGCGGGTCCTGGGAAGCTGATCAGCTTGTTCCTTAAACCCCACATTCCTCCCTCCACTATCCCTACTTCACCCTCACCTGCCCAGCCAATTTGACAGCTGTTTTTCTTATCCTGAGCTAGAAAAACCTAACAAATCCCTAAGGAGTTTTCTATCTTTGGGCAAGATAAGACATGGCACCAGCCCAATTCAGGGCCGATCCCGTACATAGGAGCCATGGGAAGCTGTCTACAAAGTCATTTCACAGCAGGATGAAAGACAGAGGCCAAGAGGCAAAAACCAGTCCAAAGCAGCTGAGAGAACAGTTCTGGACCCCAGCTCTCCGCAGATGCCTCCTGCTCCCAGAACCCTCAGGGGGTTACATCAGCTACAGACACTTTTCCCCAAAACCCCCTAGGGCTTAGGTCTCCCTTTACCAAGTTAGAGTAACCCAGATGCTAGGAGTGTAGAGGAGGTCGAAGCAGAGCTGAGAGACACTTTGGGCTCACAGGCACTTTGGGCTACAGACACTTTTCCCCAAAAACCCCTAGGGCTTAGGTCCCCCTTTAGCAAGTTAGAGTAACCCAGATGCTAGGAGTGTAGAGGAGGTCGAAGCAGAGCTGAGAGACACTTTGGGCTCACAGGCCCCAGGGACCTGTGTAATTCGTGCTAGTGTAGATCACTCAGACCCATAGGTGTTACCTGGTCTGAGATTCCAATTCTTAAATTCAAGATTCACCTCATATTGGATAATCTCAGATTAATGCAAATGAAAAGAACGCCCCAACTATGTGTGATTGCAGCATTGTGCAGGGAAAAGAGCTTGGCCAAATCCTCCACTTACCAGCTGTGTCAACTCGGGTAAGACACTTAGGTCCCAACTTCCTCATCTTCAAGTTGGGGATAAGGGTAACCACCTGGAACGGCTGTGATGCTTACAGTAATAGCTTAATTAATTATCAAACATGATCAAAATAGGTACTGGTTTGATCCAGATAGTTCATAAGAATGGAGAGCCAAGAACAGAGAGACATTCATACCTTATACATTTTGTTTTTAACTTAAAGCACAGGGGCACCTGGGTGGCTCAGTCATTAAGAGTCTGCCTTTGGCTCATGACATGATCCCAGGGTCCTGGGATCGACCCCCACATAGGGCTCCCTGCTTTGCAGGAAGCCTGCTTCCCCCTCTCCCATTCCCCATGCTTGTGTTCCCTCTATTACTGTGTCTCTCTCTGTCAAATAGATAAAAAAATCTTAAAAAAAATTTAAAGCACAGAAAAATATCAGCATTTGCCAACTTGAGATAGGGTTATAGACCTCCTCTGAAACTGGGTCTGCTGATCAGAATCCCATTCTGCCTTCCTTATATAAACCACACCCTCTGCACATCATGCAAGAGCTCCAGTTTTGGTTCCTTCATAGGGAATTAAAAAGTCAGACATGCAAAGCCACTGGAATGTGCAACTTCTCCAACTGGTCCTACTTCCTTGGATTTGTGCAGTGCTGAGTCAATTGTGTGGCCCTTGGTTATCCCAAATGGAGTTTTTCCAAAGCGATCAGCTTCATTTCATATACATATCACTCTCTTTTCCTCCTGTATCATGAGTTTACATGAGCATAGTCAAATTATCTCCTCTCCAGCCAAGTAAAAAATGGTGTCAGTATAGCAAGTCTTAGTCTGCATTCAGCTCAACAGTTAAGGATGGAAATACATGACGGGGAGTATCTTTGAGCTGCTCCAGGGCATGGGAGAGAGTTTACTGTGTCATCGCTGTACACCCCATGCCTGGTACAGTGCCTGGAATGCATGTGGGACCATACACCACGGGGTCACGATTATGGGAATCAGACATTCGCTGTGGGCAAGAGTAGGATGGCTTCAAAGTCCAATGAGTAAGTGTCACAGAGAAATCCCAGAAGAGCGTTCCTCTCCACAACATGACCACAGCCTGCCTAGCCCCCACTCACTAAAGAAGCTACAGGCAAGTAGAGAAAACACATACTTTTCCAATGCACTTTTCTCGAGCCTTTCTGTCTCCTTCTTCTGCCAAGCTTTGTGCTTCTTGACGCGTGTCTCCCACAAGGCTCTGATGACAGAAATGTCGAACACGACCACTTTGTGTCCCATTTTGGGAGCATGAAATTACCTATTTTAAAAACATACATATGTCATCTTCACACATATACAAGAGAAAATAGTTTTCTTACGACCTTTATTTTTTTTATTTATTTGAGAGAGAGAAAGAGTGCATGTGCCAGCCAGCAATGGGGAGAGGGCTCAGAGAGCGGGTTGGGGGGGGATGGCGGAGAGGGACAAGCAGACTCCTGGCTGAGCACAGAGACCACAACATGCTGGGGTTCGATCCCAGGACTCCAAGATCACAACCCAAGATCACAAACGGAGCTGAAACCAAGAGTCAGATGTCCAACGACTGAGCCACCCAGGTGCCCCAGTTTCAGCATGAACTTTGAAATGAAACAAGAATGAATCCATCCTTGTAAATAATGATGAAATGCCCTGTGAATTCCAGAATGGAAGTCTGCTAATGTTCTTAAAGCCTGATGGTACTCTGGGTAAGTCACGTCCAACACCCAGCCTGTAGCTCCTCTAGAAGGTCACACTTGTGTCTCTACCTCTCAGCCAAATTGTGGGGTTCCCAAAATCTCCTGGGCCCTCCATAAGCCTCTTGGTTCCATGTTCTATTGAATTTTCTAGCATCTCATCTTTCCAATAGGGCTGTACCAGACTCAAGGGTACATTTGTGAGTTAATCAGAAAACACACACACACACACACTCCTGGTGACCTGAGGCTACACCAGCAGCCACTGTTAAGCAACAAAACCAATCCTTGCACCAAGAACCATGAGCACTTTCCCAGCAGGGACTGACCACGACACAGAGAGCATGGGGACGGGTTCTGTGAGGGTTCTTCACAGGCTGCTGGTCTCTGTGTATGTAGTTTTCCAAATGCAAGGAAAGTCAAGGTCAGGTGCATCTTGGCCCTTGGTCGAAGTGAGACCCAGCACAATGCCTGGCACACAGCAGGCCCTCTGTAAATATTTGTGGAGTCAATAAATGAAAACTGAATAAAGGTTTGCAACCAGATTGCTCCCCTCTCAGGCCACTCAGTGAGCTTCCTCTTTCCTTTGTATGTTCCCATCTTGTTTTTACTGTTTGCCTTAAGTGATTATTTGCTCACTGAAAAAGAAAAAAGAAAACTATCAGGACGTAAAAGTACTTCTTATTGTTTATTCCTCTAACCTACACTGATCTCGCTTATCTAAAAATAACTTCCTAGTTATCGTTTTACATTTCCCCTACTTAGTAGCATTGAAATCTGGCTCCATCCACTTCCTGATTCATGCACACACACACACACACACACACACACAGCATGTCAGTCGGCAAATCATAGGGCTGTTGAATATTCTCTGCTCCAGTTCCAGATGCTTCTAAACGGCAGTTCGTGGAGACACAAAAGCAAATATTTGATCTTCGGACTCAGCTGTGTACTCCCCATGAAGGGCTTGCCAGGCTGAGTGGGAGAGCCGGCTTCTGTCTATGCAGTGGAAGGCTGGAGAGCCATAATTTTAATCTAATGAGCTGAAAATGCTGGCCCCAGTTTACTTCCATCTCTCCCTTCATTTCTGACATCTGGGACTGTCTTTTGTCTGCCTTAAAATCCTTTTATCTCAAGGAGATTTCTGGCAAAGGTACAAGAGGTTCACCTTTTTGTGCGGACCAATGTTTTCAATTCTCTGGGGTCAATACATGGGAGAGGCATTGGAAGGTCCTGTAACTCTCTATTTAACCTTTTCAGGAACCGCTGGACTGTTTCCCCAAAGCGGCTGCCTCATTTTCCTGCCCTGACAGCCGAGCATGAGGGTTCTGGTGTCTCCACATCCTCTCCACGCTCGTTCTTCCACTTTCTCCCACCATGGCTGTCCCAGTAGGTGGGGGTAGTGGTCTCTAGTGGTTTCGATTTGCATTTCCCTGACAGCTAATGAGGTTGACTGAACATCTTTTTATGTACTTATTGACCATTTTTATACCTTCTTGGGAGAAATGTCTATTCAGATCCTTTGCCAAGTTTTAAATTGGGCTATTTGTCTTTTCAATTGTTGACTTGTAATAGTTCTTTTTATGTCCTAAGCATGGGTCTTTTGTCTGATACATGATTCGCAAATGTTCTTCGATTCCATCCTTTTATTTTTAACCTAATTGTATGGTTATATTTGATGTGAGATTTTGTAGACAGAACCTTTTACTTTTTTTTTTTTTAAGTAGGCTCCATACTTAGTGTGGGGCTTGAACTCACAACCCTGAGATCAACAGTCGCATCCTTCACTGACTGATCCAGCCAGGAGCCCCTGTTGACAGAATCTTCTTAGATCATTTATTTCACACATTCCAACAACGTCTTTTAATTGGTGTATTTGGGCAATTTACATTAACCATAATTACTGATACTTTACATTTAGGTCTAAATTCACTTCTTACCCATTTTCTGTTGGACTCCTCTTTTGTTTTCTCTTTACCCTTTCCAGCTTTCTTTCGTGTTTGTCTGAACATCTTTTTAGTATTCAATTTATTTTCTCTATTGTGTTTTGGACTGTGTTTCTCCGTGTAGTTTCTCCTTTTTCATGGTTGCCCTAGGGAGGATAAGCTCCCGGCTTCACTTCTCATAGCCCATCAGAAACAATATTTTACCACTTGGAGTGAGACGTGGAAACCTTACTACCACCGAGGTCCCTTAGGCTCTTGCCTTGGTGCTGCCATTGTCCCATGCACTGAATCTGTCAGTGTTCTATTTTGGGCTTCCAATCGTGAAATGTTTTTAAAGAACTCAGGAGGAGAGGACGCTAGCCCAACACATCTACCCTGATTTGGACCGTACCTGTGGCTCCTCCCCCATTCCTACTGTCCCATGTCCCCTCTGGTAGCATTTCCCTTCTGCCTAAACAACTTCCCTAAATAGTCCCCTCAGAAAACTCAGATGACAAATCCTCTGTTCCCCTTCACCTGAATATCTTCTTTTCACCTTCACTCTTTTTTTTTTCTTTTTTCTCTTTTCCTTTTTTTTTCCCACCTTCACTCCTGAAGATGGTTTTTGCTGGATAGCGAACCCTGAGATAATTCTTTTCAACACGCTATAGACACTGCCCATTTCTTCTGGCCTCCATGGTTTCCCACGAGAAAGGTGCGGTAGTTGGAACCATAAGTCTCGTCAAGGTGACACATCACGTTTCTCCCACGACTTGTTGAGAATTATTCCTTGTCTTTGGGTTTCCTGTTTCATTATGACAAATCTGGGCCTGGGATTCTTTGGGTTTATCCCGTGTAGGATTTGCCTGGCTCCTCTGGTCAGGAGGTTTTATATTTTGCCAAATTTGGGGATTTTTCAGCCATTTTCTTCTCCTTTTTTTTTTTTTTTCTGCACTGCCCTGTTCCTCCCCTCCTTCTGGGACTTGGACAACACAAATATTAGCCCTTTCAATATCGTCTCGTAGATTCTTGAGGCTGTTCGCTTTTTTAGACATTTCTTTTCCTCTCTTTTTTTCAGATTATTAATATCCAGCAATCCATCTTCAAATGTCCCACCCCTTCCCTACATCATCTCCATTATGTTTATGAGTCTATCCAGGGAGTATTTTATTTCAGGGATTGTCTATTTTATTTCTAAAGTTGCCATTTAGTTCTTTTATCTCCTACTTCTTGTTAGTCCTTTCTCTTTCCATTCACACCTGAGGGCAGAGGGAGAGGACTCTAGAAAGGACAAACTTGGAAGGGCTTCCAACCTCGTTTTAGAAGTTGCAGCTCAGTGCAGTGGACAGCAGGGTAGTTTGGTCAGGCTGGTCTGGCTCACTGGGCAACTGATAGGCCATGCCCCCCCTCCCCCCTAGAGCGAGGGTGGAAGGCCACCTGACCAACCACCAGGGGTGCGGACATATGCAGTGTGGGTCCAGGGTCCTTGGAAGCCTTCAGAGCACAGGGGCTTCACAAGGGCTCTGTTTTCTAGGTGGAGAGCACTGCAGAAAGCTTCTTGCTAGCCAGGGCTGTCCATTTGCAAAGGACCAGGTTCGGGGTCTGGGCCTGGGGCCAACTCGAGTAGCCTAGCAGAGGAGCCAGACCCCTGCTGGCCCCCTCCTGCCCACACCGGAACAGGCAAGAGACCTCCTCCCACCGCACTGTCCCTCTAGTGCCCTCCCCTGAGAAAGATGAACACGCAGTTCGCTTTTAAAGAAGTACTTCAAGGAACAATGCTGTGTGTCATACAGTACAGACGCTGAAGGCTACGTTCAGAGCCGAGAGGCACTATATTGATTACTGACACAGTAGGTTGTTCAGACCTCACATTCCCTCCCTCTGGCCTTCTGGGGCTGGGATTCCCTGAGGGGACTGTCCTCTGACCTTATTGGTCACCTGCCCATGTGCGCCCCCCAGTGGCCATCTGGAATGGTCCACTACAATGGACCTTCCATGGTCCACCCTGGCCTTCAGCTCAAATAGCAGAAGGAATTCGCTGATTAGGGTCAGACCTTCAGGGATGAGCTCAGGAGCTCTAAACAACCTTCTGGTTGTTCTCAGAGCTCTTCCCTCTCCTCAGTTCCTCCGGTTCTTCTAGATTTCTGGGGCTTCCTTTTACAGTCCTCTGGCCAGAGAGCTGGGACTTTAGTCCCCCTGCTTTGTTGTGCACCCACTTTTGGGGCCAAGTAGCAGGAAGGCCTGGGGATAGAAAAAGCAATGAGAGTTTTCTCCATCCTCTGGGGCCTGCAGCTCCTCCGATCCAAAAGGAAAGACCCCTTTTCTCAAAGTTTTGAGTGACTGAGGCCCTCCACTGTCAAATCCCTGCCCCCATGCCCCTGTGCCTCCTGCTACCACTGAATCCTTTGGGGCCTGAGGCATGACAGGATGGAGAAAAGAAAAACAGGGATTTGACCCCTCTCTCTGAGCACGAGGGGTCCCCTTTTCCTCTCTTGGAGCGACATTCAGCACCCTTGTGCCCAGTTCTGGGTTCCTGCCTTGAGTCCAGGCAGCACAACACTGGAGCAGGGGGAAGGGAAACATACCACAGGCTCTCTGTACTTGGAATTCTGGGGTCTTTCCCTTACTCTGTTGCCACCAGCTACTTTTCAGAGTCTTCATACTCCTGCTCCGTGTGCTCCTTCCGGGTTTTAGAACCACATTCAATGGGAGAGACGTGGTGGAGGGTGCCTGACTCCGTCTCCCCCAGAACCAGAAACCACTGCATGTCATTTGCCTTTTACCACGTTCCTTACTCTGTCATTTTCAGCTCAGGAGCACCTAAGCTGCCAACATCTCACGGTTTTGGCTTTTGACCAAAAAAAAGCTCCCATAAAAGTATGCCAAGCACCAACCTGAACACAAGAGAGCACAGTCCCCAGCCCAAAATGGAGAAGAATTAGAAAGAGAGAAAGAACTCAGGCAGACTCAAAGGCTTTGAGGCGATCTCTGCACATAATCCAAGTCTACACTTAAAAGCAAAGAAAAAAAGCCAGAGTAAAGTGAGCTTTCCGAGCAGCGTGGACAGCCCCGGCAGCCCAGGGTACTTAAAGCTGGAAGACTGCTCCCTGCTCAGGGTGTGTGTTCTAGACCAACCAGCTTGGCTCAGCCTCTGCTGTTGAGTGACTGTCATTTTCCTAGACCAGCAAGTCCTTGGAGACTAGCCAGATCTGTCCATTAACTGCCTGTGCCTTAAACACACACACACACACACACACACACACACACACACCATTGCTCATTAGTTTCCATGCATTCATTTGGAGAAATGTAATTCAAGTTTGCATGTTAGAGGAATGGTTTCTTCTTGATGCCTTTAGGTTCTGTGGGGTTTTTTTAAAGATTTTATTTATTTATTTGACAGACAGAAATCACAAGTAGGCAGAGAAGCAGGCGGGGGGGGGGGGGGCAGGCTCCCCGCCGAGCAGAAAGCCCTATGCGGGGCTCAATCCCAGGACCCTGAGATCATGACCTGAGCCTAAGGCAGAGGCTTTAACCCACTGAGCCACCCAGGCGCCCCTGGGTTCTGTTTTTAAATACTTGTAAATCAATATTAGTGTCAGTATTTTGATGGGGAAGAGCATATCCTGTTTGTCATCTAACCATGTTCCCCATTTCCCCCGTATCTTGCAAAGCAGAGAGGGGGTTCTTCAATTAAGAGGGTTTTGAATGTGCCAGAATTTAAATCAGGGTCACCTGTGAGATGTTCTGTTTGCAAATGTGTGTGACAAAACATAGAGGCTCTAAGCTACAGGTTTGCGTGTACTGCCCAGAAAGCCTGGGAGGCTAAGAAATAACCAACCTGCAAATGCCAGGTCCAGCCCCGCCCTTGGTGTCCTGTGCAGGACAGGGCTCAATCTAGGCCTCCCTAGACAACAGGGCAGGTTAAGATCAACCCTGGAGATAGTAGCTCTTATGGGTGGGTGTCAGATCAGAAAAGCAGTTTTTTTGTTTGTTTGTTTGTTTATTTTCAAAGATTTATTTGTTGGGCAGAGAGGGATCACAAGTAGGCAGAGAGGCAGGCAGAGAGGGAGAGGGGGAAGCAGGCTCCCCGCTGAGCAGAGAGCCCTATGTGGGGCTTGATCCCAGGACCCTGAGATCATGACCTGAGCCGAAGGTAGAGGCTTAACCCACTGAGCCACCCAGGCACCCCAGAAAAGTGGTTTTATAATAGGAGCCAATGAGTCATTCCAGGACAGAAAGGGGACCCTCCCTCTGGGAACAAAGCCACACTGGGGAGCAGAGAGGAGGGAGATGTCAGGGACGGGACACAGGGGCCAGTTCCTCAGCAGGTTCCGGAAAGAGAGACGGTCCCCTGGCGAATTTACAAAGCTCATCTCTTCTTTGTAGCATGAGCTCTAGTCAACACAACCTTTCAGGCAAATCCGTGAAATGCAATTTCCTAAGCATTAGGTTTCTCCAGAACTACAGAAAGAGTACCATGACACACTATTCCAAAGCAGTAAAGAGAAATTCACCTCTACAGGATGTGGTGTGAGACAACCTCAATTCAAATAAAGCAATATCCTCCTAGAGAAAACACAACATCCAAGCAGACTCTCCTGAGGCACCATAAGAAATGCAGAGCATTAGCCTGAGCCCTAGTGGATTTGACAGCTAAGATTCATGGACCCAAGGGGACATCTGATTCCAGTTCCCTGCTGGAGATCTATCTGGCTTTGCATTACAGCTGAAGCACGAGAACATGGATCCCTAGATTTGGGGCTGCACAGTCCGCAGCCACGGAAGAGAAGAAAACACATGAGACTAGAAGAGAGGAGAGGACGACAGTGACATCACTCATGGCAGCAGAAAGGACACTGGGGCAGAGTGCCCTAAGGCTCAATTTTCTCCAGGGCTTGGAGCTCTGGGTCCTGAGTGGACACGTCAACAATCAGAGAGTCTCAAAAGTTGGATTCACAGTGGAAAGGAAAATTCCTCCTGTAAAAACATTTTTGCTTTACTGCTTTACTGTTTTATTTCAGTAAAGGGCAAGAGAGTAAATATTGTAGGCTTCACGGGCCAATTGGCAAAATGGAAGCAGTTCTGTAGGCACTTAGATCACAAAAGAGAAAACTCCTGGCCTGCCCCTCCCTGCTTACTTGCCCTGGGCCTGCCAGAGCCCTGAGCCTGCTTCTCTGCTTTGTGCTAGGTTGCCACCTGCTAGAGATATTCTCAGGACAAGAGTGACTGGCCCAAGAGAGAAAGGCCTGGCAGGTCAGCACGCAGAGGGACTGGGAATGGGGAGCTGCTGTAGTCAGTTTGACTCTCTGTCCCGGTGACACTGAGATATCGATGTGTGTGTTCTCATCTCCTGCCAGCTCCAGATGGGTAGCTGGCTCAAGGCTAAGTGGGCTTGCTAAGTCACCAACTCCCGAGCAAAGATTCCATTGCTTGGTGCCCAGCCATTGCCAACAGCAGAGTGTCCAATATGTAGAGAGCAACCAGCGTGGGCCTTGGGCAATAGCAAGATACAGCTGGCCCAGTAGACAGACACTGAGAGTGGAGGAGAATGTGGGGGGTGGGGGTAGGGTCTCCAACTTGGTCTCCATGGCTCACAATGCTAGCCCCTTCCAGCAGTGCCCACGTGCCATACAAAAACACCGGCCAGTCCTGTGTGCACATCCCAGCTTTTGTGAACAATAAACTAGATTTTGCTTTGTGGATACGATGGCTTTAAAACTGTACCCACAGGGCACCTGCATGGCTCAGTTGGTTGAGCAACTGCCTTCGGCTCAGGTCATGACCCCAGACTTCCAGGATCGAGTCCCGCATTGGGCTCCCAGCTCCTTGGGGAGTCTGCTTCTCCCTCTGACCTCCTCCTCTCTCATGCTCTCTCTCACTCATTCTCTCTCAAATAAATAAATAAAATCTTTAAAATTGTACCCACGAGTTCCTTTATATTCTTTCCTTTAAGAGTGTAGCACTTAATTCCTTCCCCCTTGAGCATGGGTTGAATTCAGTAACTCACTTCTAATGAATAAAGTGTGGTAAAAGTGATGGTGTGCGGCTTCCGAGACCAAGTTCCACCAGACGCTCCTCTCTCTTTCGGGCCAGCCACTGTGTCATGAGGATGTTCAAGCAGCCCTGTGCAAGAAGCTTCTTACAGAGAGGAACAGAGGCCTCCTGCCAGCAGCCAAGTGAGTGGAAGCTGTCTAAAAGCAGATCCTCCAACCCCGGTTGAGCCTTCAGATGGTAACAGCCCCAAAAGACATCTTAGCAGACCCTGAGGCAGGACCACTCAGCTAAGCTATTCCCGACCCTCAGAGACTGTGACATAATATGTTTGTTGCATTAAGCTGTAAGGGTCGGGGGTGATTTGTTATGTAGCAATAAATCATTAATACAGTGGACAGTAAAATAAGACTCAGTCTCAATGTGTAGCAACATCTGGTGTCTACATCTAGCTGCCTCCTGCACATGCCCACTTGGATGTCTCACGCATATCTCAGAGAAACACAATTCCTTCCAGAGTTCCTCCCTTAGAATCTAACCATTCCTGGCTGCCTTAATTCTTCACCTTGACTCTGTCATTACCTGGAGGTCACTCCTTTATGCCTTCCACTTCTTTACCCTGCCCACCACGGGAGCGAGACCATGTACACAAACATGCTCACTTGTTTGCAAGCCCAATGTATCGCCCAAGTCTTAGAGGGCATGCATTTCTCACCACCAGTTAGTGTCCCAGCTGGCCTCAGGCGTGCAGAAGCCTCACAGCTGGTGTCCTGACTTCCCACTCAACCTTGTCCAATCCATTTGTCGCACAACAGTGAGAGTCATTTTCTGCTGATAATGAGATCCTGCCACTGCCTGGATCAAGCCCTCCAGAGACTTCCCTCCCAGGTGAGGGAGAGATCCCAGGCCCAGGTGAGACTCTGGCACGACCCACCCTTGAGCACTCTCCTCCTCAGTGCCTCACCCACCCCGCACTTTTTCCTTACCTCTGACTCTGCACATACTACGCCCTTTGCCTAGACCCTCTTCCCCAATCTGCCTAGCATCCCGGCACCCCACACCCCCAGACTCAGCTTCAGTCTTCTCTCCTCAGCACGGCCTTCGTGGCCTCTTCACCTAAGGTAGATCCTCCTGTTATTTCGTATCTCAGACTGTTGCTAATTCACTTCACAGCACATAATAGGAGTTGAACTATTTGCTCATTGGTTTAATTATACTTTGACCGTGGACTGTGAAGAGAAGGGCCATGGTTCACCAACAGGGACAGCCACCTGAGAAGCCCCAGACGTGGGATGGGAGTCAGCCACTGACCCTGAGCGGTCACCAGGGGAAAGATGGTGACAAACGGCAGCCCTGGAGGGAATGTAGACAGGCTCCTGCTTCTGGACCTCAACAGAGAAACCCTGTGTGTTGAGCCAGTTTACTTGGTGTGCATCTCTGTTCTTTGATTCCTGGGAACCCAAACAACTGACATTATGGGCACTCATCAAATGGGGAAGGATGAATGTCCCTGCCCCTGAGCTCTCCATCTGGAGAGAACAGATGCTCACAGAGATACATTTCAGTACTGTGTGTGGATTTGATAATGGGGGTGGAACAGGCTGTAGGGTCAGAAGAGGAGGGATGCCCTCAAGTGCTTGTGGGGAGGAGGGTTCTGGGCGGTCTCACGGGGACCCTGGGGAAGGGGAAAGGGACTATCCATGCAGATTTGCTTGAATACTTGTTCACGCTCCCTCCACAACCCAGGTACATTGGAATCCCTTTTACAGAGCCATCCACTGTCTGAGCCAGAGGGCATGACTGGAAAAACATGTCCCCTGGCACCAGAGCACTCGTCCCCACTCAGAAGACGAATGCCAGGGTTCCAGGCGGGAGGGGTACTTTCTGGTCACCTCATCCTCCCCCTTCTGGTCAAATGGCAGACTAGGCAGAGGTGGCTGGGAGGCTGTGTACAGGCTCACATCTCTGACAGTCTAAGGTAAAAGGATCTGGGGGAGAAGACCCAACAAACCCCACAATACAGGTGCCCAGCCATTCTGGGCGCCTCCTTGACCAGGCTGGGAGAGGGACGGCAGCAAGGGGGTGGTGTCTGGGCAGAGGGCACAGTGTATGCACAGTCTGAGGGACAGAGCTGAGGTCGGAGCGGTTGGTCATCTGAATATTCATGGGGAGAAAGGCCTAACCCTATGGTCCCCACCTGCTCATCAGAACCCCCAGGGCCTCTCTTTCCTCTGGGCAGACCAGCTCCAGGCTTTCCACAGCATTCTTCCCAGCATAGCCCCCACGTGAACCCCCCATCATCAGCCTTGCTGGAACTAAGGGAGTGTCTATAACCATGGGGATTCCTGGTGACACCGGTGTACAGAGGAAACAATGACATGGCCAACAAGGAGCTTTCATGATGCACAAATCCCATTCGCTCCTCACATAAGGCCGCTGCCTGGACCCCAGAGTCAGAACACAGAGTGAGTTTTCTGATAGAAACAATAGGGTTATTAAAGACTAAATACTCAAGGGAGGTCAGTATAGTCACGATATTGCAGCCAAATTCTAAATTAAATTACTTTTTCTGTCGCAAGGTCAGAGTTTCCCTGGGAACACCCATTGTTTTCATGGTAATTTGTTAAACTAGAAAATCCTGGCTGGGAGGCAGAGGCTGGGGAAGGGATTAGGAGGACCTTCTCAGAGTGAGCCTGCCAGCCCGGGCTGGAGACCCGCCTCCTCCACTTACAGCTGTGTGTCCCTGAGACGGTCACCTATCCTCTCTGTGCCCCCAAGTACTCATCTGAACATGGGTGTGACAGCAGCACCCCGCTCAGAGGACTGGGGACAGGGTCAGGTGTGATAATTTATGTCAAGTTCTTAAGATAGTCCCTGGCACCTAGGAAAGCATTTATTGAAAGAAAAGAAGAAAAGAAATGAAGACAGACATCGTCACCAAGTGAAATGGAAGATATGAGTACCTGAGGGTTCTTCTGCCCTGGGCATGGTTAGCACAGGTTCTCTGCCAGATCGCACCAGCCCCTGAGTTACCGGAGAGGATTGGGAGAAAAACAGTAACAGGGGCGAGGCTGAGCTGCTTACAAAGCCAGATGATTCTCCCCTGGGTCTCTGAGCACTTTCCTACCCTCACTCTCTCCCCAGGGGGGGTGAGACAATCCCAGAAGGAAAAGACTTCCCCTGCAGATGTCAATCATCCCTTCCAGGGCACCCAAGACACAAACAAATAAATCAACCCAAGTTGACTTATTTCCCGAGACAACATTTTGGACCAGAAAGGCTTGAGCCCAGCTTTGGGCACCAGGGCAGTGTACTGGGGGGGAAAAAACCCACTAACCAGGAGCAGGAATCTTGGGGAACCCCCTGCCCCAGCGTAGACTTGCAGGGGATCACCTGCCCTAGCCACATTCTCTCCTTCTCCATTCAATTCTAGTTCTTGCCCTAAAATGCAGATAAATGCATGATCCTCCCCTAATAGTGTCCCACTGGGGGTGCCTGCCCCTGTCCTGCCATGGCACGGTGGGAAAGAGATAAACAAGGAGGAGCTGCCCCCTATCCTCCCAGCAGGTGCCACAAGCCCCCTCACTCCCAGCACCCTGCAGGCCCCCCACCAGGCTCAGGAGCCAAGGCTCACTTGCCCCTGCCACGTCCCAACCCCCACGCCGGCCACCTACCCGTGACTGGGGGGCAGCCCCAGCCCCTGACCGCTGCCTGCCCGGTGGAATCCGGGTTGTGGAGACTGGTGACACCCGCGGCCACCACACACTGGAGCCTCCTGGCCTGTGCGCTAACGGGCTATATTTGTCAGCTGATAATATGATCTGTAGGACATGTGCTGATAAACTATCTATCTATTCTATGTGACTCAGCCCGGCATGAGACAAAACACATTTCAGAGGGGAGGGCTTGGCACGGGGCAAACGACAAGCTGGCCAACATGAGCCCAACAACCCGGGATGACTGCACCTCCCTTTTCGCGCGGGCCGTCCTGAAGCGTGTGGAATAAAACAGGCCAGAGAGGGGAAAGGGCCCCGTGTTCTCAGCACTCCGAGCTAGGAACCACAGGAAAAGCAGCATCAGAATGCTGTATGATGCAACAAATGCAAAACTGTTTTCAATGTTTGAAGCTACGGCTATCACAGGTCTGGATTTCACCTTGTTTTTCTTTTTTCTTTTCTTTTTTTTTAAGATTTTATGTATTTATTTGAAAGAGAGAGAATGAGAGAGAGTGCGCATGAGAGAGAGCATGAGGGGGGGAGGGGCAGAGGGAGACGCAGACTCCCCACTGAGCAGGGAGCCTGACAGGACTCATGATCCCAGGACCCCAGGATCAGGACCAGAGCCAAAGGTAGTTGTTTAACCAACTGAGCCACTCAGGTGCCCTCACCTTGCTTCTTTTAAAGCTCCTAAAACATATGTGAATTTAGGTTCTTTTTAGTGATTTTTACTAATTAGGCAAAGATGCTTTGCTGATAGCCAACATTGTGACAATCTGACAATCAGTTAATCAGGAATTGCTCCCACCTCACTGCATCCCCTCCCACCTCCCGGTCCACATCCTCTACCCAACCCCCACCCCTGCCTGTTCCAAGAGGATCCTTACAACCATCCCCACTTCTGGGCAACAGACTCCTCATACACCTTCATCCTAAACAGAAAAACACCCTTTGTCTGACATAGACATAATAACTCTAACTACAAAATAGTTGGATTTTGAAGGTACTATGTTCTATGTGTTGCCATTTGTAATTATTACCATTTTATTAATGTAATCCCTATCAAAATACCAACAGCATTTTTCACAGAACTAGAACAAACAATCCTAAAATGTATATGGAACCACAAAAGGCTGCAAATAGCCAAAGCAATTGTGAAAAAAGGAAAGCAATGCTGGAGGCATTGCACTCCCAGACCTCAAATCATATTACAAAGCTGTAGTGATCAAAACAGTATGGTACTAGAAAAAAAGAAAAAAAAAAACCAGTATGGTACTGGCACAAAACCAGACACAGAGATCAATGGAACAGAACAGAAAACCCAGCAATAAACCCACAATTATATGGTCAATTTTCAACAAAGCAGTAAAGAATATGCAATGGGAAAAAGTCTCTTCAACGAACGGTACTGGGAGAACTGATCAGCTATGTATGATCAAAGAATGAATGAGCAAAAGAATGAAACTGGACCACTTTCTCACACCATACACGAAAATAAACTCAGAATGGATTAAAGACATAAATGTCAGACCTGAAACCATAAAGATCCTAGAAGAGAACACAGGCAGTAATGTCTCTGACACCAGCCATGACAATGTTTTTCTAGATAGGTCTCCTGAGGCTCGGGAAACAAAAGCAAAAATAACCTATAGGAGCTTTATCAAAATGAAAAGCTTCTACACAGCAAAGGAGACGATCAAAGAACTAAAAGACAACCTATAGAATGGGAGAAGATATTTGCAAATGACATATCAGATAAAGGGTTAGTACCCAAAATATATAAAGAATTGAAACAATTCAACACCCAAAAAAACAATCCAATTAAAAATGGGCAGAAGACAAGAACAGATATTTTTCCAAAGAAGACATCCAGATGGCCAACAGACACATGAGAAGATGTTCAACATCACTCAACATCAGAGAAATGCAAATCAAAACTACAATGAGATCTCACACCTATCAGAATGGCTAAAATAAAAAACACAAGAAACATCCAGTGTTGGTGAGAATGTGGAGAAAAAGGAGCCCTCGTGCACTGTTGGTGGGAATGCAAAGTTGGGCGGCCACTGTGAAAAACAATATGGAGTTTCCGCAAAAAATTAAAACTAGAATTACCCTACAATCCAGTGATCACACGACTGGGTATTAAAAAAAAAAAAAAGACAAAACCACTAATTCAAAGGGATACATGCCCCCCTGTGTTCATAGCAGCATTATTTACAATAGCCAAGATATAGAAGCAGCCCAAGCATCCATTTTATGCAGCCATAAAGAGAGAGAGAGAGAGAGAGAGAGGAATCTTGCCATTTGCCATGACATAGAAGGAACTAGAAAGTATAATGCTAAGCAAAATAAGTCCATCAAATACCATATGATGTCACTCACATGTGGAATTTAAGAAACAAGACAAACAAGCAAAGGAAAAAAGAGAGGAAAAACAAACCAAGAAACAGACTCTTAACTACAGAGAATAAGCTGCCGGTTACCAGGGGGAGGTGGGTTGGGGAGTGGGTGAAATATGTGATGAGGATTATGGAGCGCACTTGTCCGGATGAACACTGGGTGACCTACGGAAGGACTGAATCACTGTGTCGTACACCTGAACCTAATATAACACCCCAAGTTACCTATATTGGAATTAAGTTTTTTTAATAAGGTTTTTTTATTTTTAAAGGCAAAAAATGTTGTTGATAAATTATCATTTTAAATTATATACCAAGTTGATGGGAATCAAATAAATCTCCGGGACAGTATTAAGTCCTACCTCTAAAGTGTTGCCTGTGCTTTTTTATTACTTAGAATTTGAATAGTATTTTTTTTTCCTACATAATCTAAGTTTCCTATTTAGTAATTGTTTTCGTTTGCTCTTTGCTTCGATTTGTTTATGGTGTTCTGAACCAAAGAATATAAATTAAAAAGGTAGTTTCAGGTCAGACATGACTTAAATACTTTTTCAATTTATAAGAGGGCTAACTACTCAAAAGCTCAATCATATTTAAGTGGAGAAATATTTTCCCCCACCAATACATTCAAATACAATGGGCATCCTATATGAGGCCAGGGTTAGAGAAGGAGATCATTGTTCAGCCCAGGCTCCTCAGTCTTCAATGAGCTCCCAAATAAAATTGAGAAACTTAGCAAATAAAAATACTTTCAGTTACATCTGGATTTCAGATAAACCGCAAGTGATTTTTCAATATAAGTATGTTCCCAATAGTGCATGAGTCATACTTAAAAATTATTTGTGGTTTATCTGGAATTTCAATATTCCTGGGAGTCCTGTATTTTATCTGGCAACCCCCAGGATCTTAGTAAATGCAGAATCTGACCCAGGATGCCAGGGAGGGGCCCAGAGTCTGTCTCCCTAACAAGCTCCGAGTGATGCCAAAGCTGCTGGCCCAGGGACCCCAGCACAAGGGGCTTTAAGGACCTGGAATTAGCAGAGTCTGGAGCAGTGGTACCCAGCACTGGCTCCTCCTGGGCATGGCCCCAGTGGAGCCCTCTCCCCCTAGGATGTTCTGACTCAATCAGTCTGGGGTGAAGTCCCCTAGTTCAGCATACTCCACAGTCTCTTCTGATTCACAGGCAGGGATGTGAATCAGGAAGTATTTTAAAATACACAATGCACGTATGTTAATACAAGGAATTGTTATTATTGTATTAAACTTACTTTGTGCAGATGCTGCATCCCTTGGCTGTGTCCAGAAAGAACTTCCGGGGGTGCCTGGCTGGCTCCATCTGTAGAACATGTGACTCTTGATCTCAGTGCTGTAAATTTGAGCCCCTCCTTGGGTGTAGAGATTACTTACTAAAATCTGAAGGAGGAGAAGGAGAAGGAGAAGAGGAAGAAGAAGAAGGAGAGGAGGGAGAGGAAGAGGAGGAAGAAAAGGAAGGAAGGTAGGTAGATAGGTAGGTAGGTGTGTGCCTGAGTGTCTCAGTCAGTTAAGCCTCTGCCTCTGGCTTGGGTCATGATCCCAGGGTCCTGGGATCGAGTCCTACGTTGGGCTCCCTGCTCAGCAGGGATCTACTTCTCCCTCTCCCCCCATTCATGCTCTCTCTGTTTCTCTCAAATAAGTAAATAAAATCTTTAAAAAGAAAAGAAGAGAAAAAAGAAAGAACGAAGTTGTAGTTCCTGTGTTCCCAAGAGGCAGCAGGTAGGACTGTGCCCAGTGGTCTTCACCCCCCAGGGTCCCCTTACCTCCCCAGCTCTTACACGGTCTTATTATCACGCTGCTTCCTCAGAGTCGGTCGCTTTTTCACTCATGTCCCCTCTGGCTGGCCTTGAAGCCTCTCAACAGCTTCATCCACAGCTTTGGCCTCTCCGGGGAGGGCCCCCAGGTTTGCCTCCAGTCTGAGGGGGCCCCACACACAAACAGGCCCAGACAACCTCGGGCCCGAGTGCTCGCCTCACAGCCATTCTGAGCCTTGGATGCCTGTGGGAACTCTGAGTCACACGCACCGCAAAGCCTTCTTCCAAGTAAATCCCTGGTGTCACACGCCTGTCGTCACTGTGATCTAATGATAAAAGAATGAAAAACCCAAAATGTTATAGACCAATTCACCCTACTACAGTGACCATTCCTAAATGCTTCCTGCTGGAGAAGGAGCACCCGGGGAGGGCCCCGCCTTACCTCTTGGCAGGTACCGCTGAAAGCCCCCAGCACAGTGGCCCAGGCCAGGGAAGGCTGCCCTGCCCCCATCTTACAGTCACTTACATTAATTACATGGTCAAATGATACTATTTGGGATACATTGGGTGCTATCGAAATATATTTTGAAAAGTTAATTTTACCCAATTCTCTACTTTGCTACTGTGACTAGCCAGAACCTTTAAACTCACACAGGGGGCTGGTATGGCATTTCCACTGGGCAGCACTCCCCAAGGCACTGAGCCTAGACGTGGGTGACCCCAGTGGGCCATCCTGGCGGCTGCTCCCCTCACCATCAAGATGGGCCACGGAGAGGGCTAAGAACCCAGGATCAGAATGTGGCACTTGCTCTAAGACTTTCATGGAGTTTTTCCCTGGGA
>PISX010029711.1:0-19670 GCA_004024625.1 Mellivora capensis
GTTCCCTTGTTATTTCTCACTTTACTTACATTTCCTAAGAGCATTCTACACTTTCAGTTTGTTTGTTTGCTTGTTGCTTGCTTGTTCTCTTTGTTCACACAAGCAGGAAGCTCCATATGAGATCAGAACCTCGCCCCTCTTGTTGTCCCTGGATTTCCACTGACTTAGAAAGACATCTGACAAAAGGTTATTGATGAACAGATATAGTTTGAAAGATTGAGTAAATTCATAACTTTTTAAAAAGATGTATTTATTTTAGAGACAGAGAATGAGACAGACAGAGAGGAAAAGTGAATGAGGGAGGGTCAGAGGGAAAGGGAGACAGGGAATCCCAAGTAGACTCCCCGCCGAGCAGGGAGCCCAGTATGGGGCTAGATCCCAGGATCCTGAGATTATGACCTGAGCCGAAATCAAGAGTCTGATGCTTAACCAATTGAACCACCTAGGCAACCTTAAATTCATGTTATTATTTATTTGTCATATCTTCTTCCAATCTTTGATCTACCTGAGAACCTGTGACTTATATAGTTCAATCTCAGTATCTCTAGTAAACTCTGTGTAGCAGGAGGAAATCAACATATGAATGAATGCTTGAATACATGACAAATCTCTAATATGGCCTCTATCATCAGATATCTCCATAGTTCTGAACAGTGAGATCTAACTACAAAATAACCTAGTCTTATCGTATATGATTAGAGAAAAGGATAGTAAAGAATTTGGAGGAAAAGTGACTCTGTGCTTTTACCAGAGAACTGTTTATAGACAGGAATTGTTGACAAAGGGAGTAGGTAATATCTAAATGAGTATAGGGAAAAGGATAGAGTTCACAGATGTGAAGAAGGAAAGAGATAGTGGAGACATTTGGGGCCAGGTGGATGATGGCACAGGCTGCTGGATCATGGCAGAATGTATTTCCCAGGTGGTTTGAGAGGTATTTCCATCCCATCTTCTTACATTGTGACATTAACATTTCTTCCAACAAATAATGAGCTATTTCTCCTACTCTTGACATTGGATAGACTCTTGTGACTTCCTCAACCAACAGAGAACAGTAGATTTGATGCTACTTGAATTCTAAGTTTAGATCATAAGAGTACCATACACATCTACTTTGTTCTGTTGGATCACTCACCTTTGGGGCCCAGCAAATCATGCTGTAAGCAAGCCCAAATAGCTACATGGAAACTCTGGTATAGTTGTTCTAGCCAACCATCTCTGCTAAAGCCAGTATTAATTATTAGATGCTACATGCCTCAAATATTTGCCAATGGGCTGCAGGTTATAAGGAAATTTAATTTTATTTACATTTCCTTTTGCCTTTGTTCTCCATATCACTACTGCATCAAAATATAGTGATCAGGAGCGCCTGGGTGGTTCAGTGGGTTAAAGCCTCTGCTTTCGGCTCAGGTCATGATCCCAGGGTCCTGGAATTGAGCCCCACATCGGGCTCTCTGCTCCGCGGAGAGCCTGCTTCCTCCTCTCTCTCCCTGCCTGCCTCTCTTGCCTACATGTAATCTCTGTCTGTCAAATAAATAAATAAAATCTTAAAAAAATATATAGTCATCAGACTCAATGAAAACATAAAATGAAGATACACAGATTTGCATCCAGAAAGATACACAATTTGCATCTCTCCCCAGCAGTCAACCAGAATTCCAAGACCACTCTGGCTGAGACTGAACAGAATAAAACAAAATAACAACAATAAAGAAACTATACTCCATACTTTTGGGGGTTCAAACATTTCCTGTGGGAACACATAAATTATTTGAGAAATTATGGGGTACAATTTTAAAATTTTACTCTATGGGATACTTGGGAGATATTTTGTATTGTTGGATGTTTTCAGATTTGGGTTATTTAAACACATATTATTCTTGTTTAATGACCATGTTTTGGTAAAATCACTGATCTGGATAATACCAAGGTAAGAAATGGGAAATGAGGGGCACCTGGGCAGCACAGTTGGTTGAGTGTCTGCCTTCAGCTCAGGTCATGATCTCAGGGTCCTGAGATGGAGCCCAGCATGAGGCTTCCTGCTCAGTGGGGAGTCTGCTTCTCCCCTCCACTTGTGATCTCTCTATCTCTCTCTCAGATGAATAAATAAAATCTTTAAAGGTCTTTAAAAAAATGAGAGAGTCCTTATCTTGTGTATAAGGTGGCTGTGGGAAAAATGTAATTGAAATAATATTCCTGCACATTGAGATGATTTCCAGAGGCAACATTAAAGAAAAGCCTGGAAGCCTGAGTAGGTTATGAGTCCTAGCATGTTACCAAAGGTCAATGGCAAGTTTGAAAATATGAGCTTAAAAAGGTGAATTCTTCTGATTCCCTGCTGAGTTCTTCCTTCTAGAGTGTTATTAATAGTTCTCACTAACAAGAGAACTGTTCAACTCTTTCAATTAAAAAAATAACAAAATTGGGACACTTGGGTGGCTCAGTTGCTTGAGCATCTGTCTTCAGCTCAGGTCATGATCTCAGGGTCCTAGGATGGAGCCCTGCCTCAGTCTTCCTACTCAGCAGGGTGTCTGCTTCTTCCTCTGCCCTTCCCCCTGCTCATGCTCGCTTAGGCACTCTCTCTCTTTTTCTCTCTCTCTCTCAGATACATAAAAACAAAACAAAAAAACTTTAAAAAATTTAGAGGTTCATCACTGACATTCTTTATTTGTAAAGGAGATTAAGGAATTCCCCCTCCACCACTCCATCCCTCCCAAGAAGGGCTGTCATTTGGGCCAAGGACTAACTTGAGTCTTAGTGTTAGGGACTTGAGCTTTCAGGAGAGTGATTAAAAGTTCAAAATCTCCATATGTCTTGAAACATTCTCCCTTTTAATTTGATCTTTTGGGTGATATGTCACGCTGCTCCTCCTTTTTATTTTCCATCTGTGATACTAATGAGTTAAAGTGGGGCTGCAGCTCTATTTTAAAAGCTAAGTGGAAATTAAAGTAGGACTTCAAAAAGGCAAAGTGGGAAGGGTTCCAGTTAAGTGACTTTAAAAGTCCGAGGCCTCAGCAGGCAATAGTGTATTCCATTATTTATTTTTATATTCTTCAAACTAAGGGATTTAGGAAGTCAAGCATGGGGAACAGTATGGCCATATTAAACTGCTAATTTAGGGTTTCTGTGCTTGGCTCAGTCATTCTTGAGAAGATGGCTAAATAAATACATAACAAATTTTGTATCAATAACTGATACAAAACATTTTATCATTTATACACTGCTTCTACATCCGTTTTTACAGCTGCGGTCAGCAAAGTCTATGAGTTATAAGTCATTCTCAGTTTACGGTTTAGAAGAATGTGTTGAGAAAGTTTAAGAGACATACCCAAGGTCACTAAACTGACCAGAGATCACAAATTCACAAAATCAGCTTTTCTATTCCTTTATTTTATGTTCTTTTTATGTTGGAGAAAAGACCAATGTGGCAAGTAGACAAAACTGCCACATGTAAAAGTTATATTTATAATATAAATGTGTTAGAAATTATGTTTTCAGGCAAATTGAAAACTAATACATATGAAGACGATCCTGTATTTTTAGTCAACAGCATATTAAAATTCCTAAAATAGAAGTGAGAATCCTTACACACACTGTGTGAGGGTTTCCTAGGTTAAGCTAATCATATTTATGTATTGCAAATTCAGAGTTCTCAAATTGCCCACAAGTAATTTAATACATTTGACCTGCATGGCTGCAAGCACTGCCAAAATTCATTTGTGAATTTGCATTATCATCTAGAGTATAATGTTACATAGAGCTAATCCAAATGTTGATTGTTTTGTTTTTTTGTTTTTGTTTTTGTTTTTGTTTTCTCTCTACACTTCCCTTTGAATGTCAGTCAGATGGCCCGATTTGGGTTAACAGTAAAGACCTTTGAAGTGTTAGTGAAGAATACCTTAAAGGACTTAGGGTATTCATTGCTTCAAAGTATACAATGTAGTAAAACAAAACAAAGAGTTGTTTTTCAAGAATTCTCCTGAGTAACCAACCTACCCTAGTTGTGTACAGTCTATCACATACAAATTCAGAACTCAATTTTTAAAAAAATCTCCCTTCCAAAGTTTTGTTTTGACACTGTTTTTGTAACTTCCTCACCCTGCTGTGCAGAAAGGAAATATCCAAGGCCCATGGTTTTGCTAAGTTATGGAGAAGAGAGATAAAAATGTGTAAAATTA
The DNA here is from genome assembly GCA_004024625.1 of Mellivora capensis. Classification (NCBI taxonomy): domain Eukaryota; kingdom Metazoa; phylum Chordata; class Mammalia; order Carnivora; family Mustelidae; genus Mellivora; species Mellivora capensis. The sequence goes on from PISX010029711.1 coordinate 4,179, forward strand.
AAGTGGCTCCAAAGTGTGAGGCAGAGAACTGGAGATAAGGAAATTATGGAGAGAAAGAGTTACAGGAATCTACAAAAGTTCTCAAGTCATTGTCTGAAACTTCACAAGACTAGTCAAAGCACAACTGCCAAGAAAGAATGATTACAGGTGGATATTAAAATGAACAGTTTCTAGAATTCACCCAGATGAAGGGATCATTTTAGCTCTCCCCAGCCAGAGTGCAGAGATCTCAGTGTGTACTTGGGCCCCAGTAGAAGCCCAAGGTGGGTCAACCTCAGTACGAAGGATAACCTCCTTCATAATATGGAGTAAGACTGCTAACAACTTGTCCTGAAAAGCTTTAGAAAGAAACCTCAAAAGACTATGAGAACACAAACCCACTTTTAAAAAAAATTTTAATTTAATTTTTTTTCAGTGTTCCAAAATTCATTGTTTATGTATAATACCCAGTGTTCCATGCAAGGCGTGCCCTCCTTAATACTCATCACCAGGCTCACCGCAGCCCATCCCCCTCCCCTCCAAAACCCTCAGTTTGTTTCTCAGAGTCCAGAGTCTTTCATGGTTTGTCTACCCTTCTGATCTCCACACACCAACATTCTTTAAAGTAATGCAACCAACTAAAGCAATTTTTAAAAGATACCATTTTCCTTACCCATTCATCCGTTGAAGGGCATCTTGGTTCTTTCCACAGTTTGGCGACTATGGCTATTGCTGCTATGAACATTGGGGTACAGATGGCCCTTCTTTTCACTACATTTGTATCTTTGGGGTAAATACCCAGTAGTGCAATTGCAGGGTCATAGGGAAACTCTATTTTTAATTTCTTAAGGAACCTCCACACTGTTTTCCAAAGTGGCTGTACCAACTTGCATTCCCACCAACAGTGTAAGAGTGTTCCCCTTTCTCTACATCCTCTCCAACACACATTGCTTGCTGTCTTGTTAATTCTGGCCATTCTAACTGGTATAAGGTGGTAACTCAATGTGGTTTTGATTTGGATCTCCCTGATGGCTAGTGATGATGATCATTTTTTCATGTGTCTGATAGCCATTTGTATGTCTTCATTGGAGAAGTGTCTGTTCATGTCTTCTGCCCATTTTTTGATGTAATTATCTGTTTTGTGGGTGTTGAGTTTGAGTTCTTTATAGATCCTGGATATCAGCCCTTTGTCAGTATTGTCATTTGTGAATATCTTCTCCCATTCCGTGGGTTGCCTTTTTGTTTTGTTGATGGTTTCCTTTGCTGTGCAGAAGCTTTTGATCTTAATGAAGTTCCAAAAATTCATTTTTGCTTTTGTTTCCTTTGCCTTTGGAGACATATCTTGAAAGAAGTTGCTGTGGCCGATGTTGAAGAGGTTACTGCCTATGTTCTCCTCTATGATTCTGATGGATTCCTGCCTTACGTTGAGGTCTTTTATCCATTTTGAGTTTATCTTTGTGTATGGTGTAAAGGAATGGTCTATATACACTATGGAGTATTATGCCTCCATCAGAAAGGATCAATACCCGACTTTTGTATCAACATGGACAGGACTGGAAGAGATTATGCTGAGTAAAATAGGTCAAGCAGAGAGAGTTAATTATCATCGTTTCACTTACTTGTGGAGCATAAGAAATAACACCCAGGACATGGGGAGATGGAGAGGAGAAGTGAGTTGGGAGAAATTGGAGGGGGAGACGAACCATGAGAGACTATGGATTCTGATAAACAATCTGAGGGTTTTGGAGGAGAAGGGGGTGGGAGGTTGGGTGAGCTAGGTGGTGGCTATTATGAGGGCACGTATTGCATGAACACTGGGTGTGGTACATAAACAATGAATTCTGGAACACTGAAAAGAAATTTTAAAAATAAATAATTTTTTAAAAAGATACCATTTTAAAAGCTAATATTTAATAAAAATAATAAATTGTAAAAATTATAAATTATAAAAAAATAAAAATAATAAAAAGACCCATACACATGAGAAAAATCAGTCAGTTGAAACAAGCAAAATTAACAGATATAATGATATCAGTAGGCAAGGACTTTAAAACAGATGTTATAAATATCTTGAAAGGTATAAAGTAAATCCTAAAGTTATCAAAAATAGAATATATAAAAAGAAATAATATAAAATAAAATAGAATAGAATAGATAAAAGAATAGAATATATAAAATTAAAAAATAAAATTTTCTAGATATGAAAAATGTAGTATCTAATATGAAAAATATCATAGATGGACTTAACAGACTATTAGTGACCAAAGAAGAAAAGTAATGAACTTGAACACAAGCAATAAACATTAATAAACTGACACCCGATGGTAAAAGATAATACATGGAAAATGAAGAGAGTTTCACTGACTTGGGAGATAATATCAAGTGCTTTGATATATGAACACTTGTGTCACAAAAAAGACAAAAGAGGTACAGAAAAAAAATTTTTAAGGAATAACAGCCACAGTTTTAAAATTATAGGACTACTAATGCACACATGCATAATGTTAAATTAAACACACATTGGATAAACTCCAAAAAGTTGCAAAACAAGAGACATCATATATTTTTTTTAATTTTACCTACTTATTTGAGAGATAAAGAGAGAGCAAATGTGAGCAAGGAGTTGGGAGTGGAGGAGAGGAAACAGAGGGAGAGAGAGAGAGAATCCCAAGCTGACTCTGCATTGAGCATGGAGCCCCACACAGGGCTTGATCTCACAACCCTGAGATCATGAGCTGAGCTGAAACCAAGAGTTGGATGCTTAACTGACTGAGCTACCCAGGCATACCAATAGGAGACAGCATATTAAAAACATCTAAAAGAAGAATGATCAAATGAAAAGTTTTAAAAGGAGGTCTGAGTGTAAAAGATATATTATTTAGAGGTAAACAAGGATATACATTTTTTGTAGATTATCAGAAACTCTGTGAAGTCTGAAGAGAAAGAGATATTAAAGTGCTGGGAAGAAAAGACCATCCAACTAGAATTTCATACATGGGAAAAACATATATCAAAATGAAGGAAAATAAAGATTTTTTTTCATACATTAATTCATTGTTGATGGACCTATAGTTAAAAAAAAAAACTTTAAAGATAACTCTTCAGGCAGAAGGAAATTCACACCAGATAGCAAAGACCTATATTAAAAAATAAATAACATTGGAAATGGTAAATATGTGGTAAAGATAAACTATTTTTTCCATGTTAATTTTAGTCCACCATCTTTGGCATCATGCTAAAGTTTGAAATTTATAAAGGATCTTTCTGAAATCCCTGACTAATGCATGTAATAACCTCAGGAAAGGAAAGAAATTTCTAATCATGTCAAAAGACCTTGTAATAATGTACACTTATTATATTATCACTGGAAAATCTTTTAACTTTTATGACCATTTTCATCATATGCAAAACGGGATAAGATTAGCTTTGCCATGTGTCTCCCAGAATAGACATGAGAATAAAGAAGTACAGTCAAGGAAAGGGATCCTTTAAAATGTTTAACCAATACAAAATTCTCAAATTGCCAGTCCTCTACACATGGTAAATTAGGAGATATTTTTATGTAGTGAAATTTCAAATATACAAACAATGGATACTATCCATGTGCTCAGAGGTACATAGTATGGCAGGACATATAGTGATTAAGCAGAAACTTCACTAATAAACGTCAGAGTAGGTGGCAGGTAGACACCTGGGAGCTTATTAGACAGTGGACGTAATACTGAATTGGGATTCAGGCAAACAGAGGGCTGGCAAGATTTTGTTAAACATTAATGATATAATGCCAGGAAGTTATTTTACCAATGAGGTTCACAGTGAGTAAAATTTCTCAGCAAAGATCCCTCTGGGTCTAAATGTCAGGTGGTTTAATTATTTTAAAACATTAATATGATATCTTGAAGTTATTGGTATTGCCTATTGGTTGACAAACCCTTTCATGGAGGAGGATATATTTTATTTTCATACATTTAGACAAACATTTTTAAAGTAACATGCATACGTGGTTGAAATTAATAAATGATGTAGAAGGGTATAAAATGCTAAGCAAATTTATGTGTATATATAACATGATTTCATATATTTTTTATTTAAATATTTTTATCGATTTATTAGGGGGAGAGAGAGAGAGAGTGAGCACATGTGTGTGCACCTGAGCAGTGGGAGAGAAACTTAAAGCAGATTCCCTGCTGAGTGCAGGGCCCTACATGGGGCTCAATCTCACAAGCCTGGGATCATGACCTGAGCTGAAGCCAAGAGTCAGATGCTTAGCTGACCGAGCCAACCAGGCACCACTATATTTTATCTATATCTATATATCTATTCAAATCCTATACTTTCTTCTTTTGAGTAATCTTCTGTAAATGATTCTCCTCTCTGAACACTTGTTTCCTTGTTAATGACAATAACCTCATAGATTTATCAAGACAATTAAGTGATCAAGATGATTGTTCTTTGTAAACTATAAAGTTCTAGGGAAGTGATGCTTATTACTGTTATGAATATATTTTTATCCAAACAATAGCTTTATAATAATTGATGTCTGTGCTGTCCCTTTATTCATTCTCAGATCTGACTTCTGCTTTTGCTTGCTCCACTCTGGTCTGGGGGGGTTTGCTGGCCCCTAAAACTTCTATGAATTTCTTTGCCAACTGCATTGTCAGGATCCAAAAACAACATAGGAGAAGCCAGGGCTCTCCCCAGTCCTTCCCTTCCCCTGTCCAGCTTTCTTTCACTCTTGTGGCTTGTCCAGAGTGGCTGCATTTCCCCTGTGTGTATGTCATGGTCTGGAAGGCTCATAGATAGAGGCTGGGCCTTGAGGGGCATGGCAGGAGAAAGGTTTTGCCATGAAGGAACCTAAAAACCAAAAGAGGTCATTTACTTGTCCAAAAATGAGGTAAACCGAGTCACACTTTTAATTGCTAGTATACCATTAATTCTTTTTACATATTACTTTTTCATGAGATTTTTAGATTCTGTATAAAAGTGATATCATACTGTATTTGTCTTTCTCTGTCTGACTTATTCCACTTAGCAGAATACCTTCTGGGTCCATCCATGTTGTCATAAATGGCAAGATTTCATTCTTTTTTATGGGTGAGTAATATTCCATCTATTGGGTGGACACTAAGGTTGCTTCCATAATTTGGCTATTGTCAATAATGCTGCAGTAAACATAGAGGTGCATATATCTTTTCAAATTAGTGTTTTTGTTTTCTTTGGATAAATTCCCAGGAGTGAAATTACTGGATTATATGATATCTCTATTTTAACAAAACAAATGAACAAACTTTTTATTTTTTATTAACATATAATGTATTATGAGCCTAAGGGGTACAGGTCTGTGAATCGCCAGGTTTACACACTTCATAGTACATACCCTCCCCAATATCCATAACCCCACCCTCCTCTCCCTACCCCCCTGCCCTCCACAACACTCAGTTTGTTTTGTGAGATTGAGTCTTTTATGGTTTGTCTCCCTCCCGATCCCATCTTGTTTCATTTATTCCTTTCCTACCCCCCAAACCCCCCACGTTGCCTCTCAACTTCTTTAAGAGAGAAAGAAAGCAAGAGCAGAGGGAGGGGCCGAGGAAAAGGGAGACAGAATCTTAGGAAGGGTCCAACGCTCAGTGCAGTGCAGTGCCCCACACAGGGCTCGATCTCATGACCCTGACATCAGGACCTGAGCCAGAGTCAAGAGTCAGATGCTTAACCAAATAAGCCACCCACCAGACAGACATTTAAATGCAGAGAACAAACAAGAGGTTGCTAGAGGGGAGGTGGGCAGGGGAAGGATAAAATAGATGAAGAGGATTAAGAGGTATGAACTTCCACTTATAAAATAAATAAGTTACAAAGAGGAAAATACAGACTAGGGAATATAGTCAAGAACATTGTAATAACATTGTATGGAGATAGATGATGACTGTATTCATCATGGGGAGCACTGAATTATGTGTAGAATTGTCAAATCATTATGTCATATTGAAACTAATGTAACACTATATCAACTATACTTCAATAATAAATTTTTTAAATGAGATTTTAATGCCAGAGGTCTTCAACAAAAAATAAAAAATATAATCACAGCTTTAAAAATATCTTGCTATTAATATCTAAGATTAAAAACCGCCTTTTTCAGTATGTTTTATTTTTTTTTAATTTTACGCAAAAAAAAAAACCAAACCCAAAAAAAGTTATTCTAAGTAATCCCCAACAGGCTTGTTGTTTAAATGCTGGGTTTGTGATTTGTCTTGATCTCATAAAACTCTTTAATATTATTACCAACAGGGGCGCCTGGGTGGCTCAGTGGGTTAAGCCTCTGCCTTCGGCTCAGATCATGATCCCAGTGTCCTGGGATTGAGCCTCAGCAGGGAGCCTGCTTCCTCCTCTCTCTCTGCCTGCCTCTCTGCCTACTTGTGATCTCTGTCAAATAAATAAATAAAATCTTTAAAAATATATATTATTACCAATGGTTTTAATATCTGAAGCACATTATGGTGAAGCTCCATAATGTTAAATGCTTGTTTGTCACGTTTTCTTCTGTAAGTACTAATTCCACGGTTTTAAAAAATGTCCTTACACCTAAAGGAGGTTTCTGGGGGGAAAAAAATTACCAGCGTGGCTCTCCTAAGTACAGTTATATAAATTTTAAAAAAATTGTACCATATGCAGTTAAGTTACTTTAAAATACAAGGACACATTGGAACTTTGCTAAACTATGAGATGCAATATGAAATTTAAAAGAACCTTTGTATCAGTTTGAGTTAGAGTAAGTCCTCAACTTCTCTCTTCCCCCATGCCTTCCTCTGTTCTTCATGGTGATCAGCCTCATTTTCCTCACTGCATTGTATAATTACTTGTTAAAAAAATGGTCTCTAAGCCAGTGCTATGCTTCTATAAAGGCACAGTATCTGTCCCACTCATTTTCTTCACCATCTGAAACTTTAAATGCAACTTAACTGGGTTGTTTGTTTTATCTCAACATAGGGAATCTTTGGCTTGACTTTGAGATATTAATGTTGGTAATGTGAAACAGCCCACACAAATTATTACACACTTCAACAGATTTTGAAATTGATGAGCTCAAGGAAGTTAAACATATATTATTATTGTAAGCCTTATCTAGTGTTTTCCATGCATGTCAAGGAGACACTGAGGGAAAGGGGTGCCACCTTTCCCAAATTACTTGACCTTGACCAAACCTACACTTCGCAACCTGGGTTGGAAACAATGCATTATACTACACTAGCCACACTGTGTCATCAATCAAGTAGACACAATGTCGGCACAAACAAGGACCTCAGAGTATATTTTGAACAATGATGTTATTCCACAGGAAATGTAAATGAGGCACAGAGGAGGGAAGGAATTCTTTAATTAGTTAGTTGGTTAACTCGTGGATTAATTAGGTAGTTAACTTATTCACTTATTGCCCATATAGCTACTGAGCACGGGGATATCCCAAGCACAATGTTAATTTAATCTACATGGAAAAAATCAAGGAAGAATGATAAAGGCTCCGAAGCTACAGCTCAGGAGACAATTTGTTGAGAGAAGTCTTTGGAATGGATGGGGCATTTGAGTTTGATCTGAAGAATAGGGAAAGTTTGCCAAGTTAAAAAAATACGTAGATAGATATAGATATAGATATAGAAATATATCTTGGGCACAGGAAGAAAGCAGAGAAGCAACAAAGTAGACTGAATATTTTGAGATTGGCAAATTCCATGGATTGTGAGCCAAGGAATTTGAAGTACACTTTGAGCACGAGGGTACCATTGAGATGATTTAAGAAAGGGGATGTTGGGGAAATAATTATGGGAAGAATGTGCTGATAGCCCAGTAGAAAATGTATTTAAAAGGAGAATGGCTGTAAAAGACTGTGTTGGTATAGGGATTAAATGCATGTTAGCTTTTAACAAATAGATGCAGATGTTGATAGATACCCAAGGCAGAGATTAGCATGGCAGAAACACACTCACAGAACTTTAAAACTCTTTGGAATTATAAGTCACTGTTAAACATTTGAAACAGACTCTATTTAAATAACATATGTTCCCCACAATTCTGTATCATGTGCTCCTTTCTGGTCCAACAGTCAAAGAAGCGTTAAATTCTTTTTCAGTTTTTGGTTATGTGTTTGGAAATATGGCATAACTGAAGAGTTTGTGATCTGGGTGCAAAGAGGGCGCCTACCTAAAACGTTGTCGAAGCCAAAAAGCAATATTGGGATAAGGACTCAGTCCTCATATTCTACAGTTCGTTCACAAATCCGGGAAAACAGTGCCAGCGATGCTGTCAAGGTAGGCATCCTGAAGGAGGCGAGACAGAACAGAAGCTGGAGACCAGTGCAGAATCTAACAGGACAGAATTTGCAATCTGGTGTTCAACTCTGAGATTTTTGTTTCTCTTTATAAAGAAAATAATATTTACTTTTCTTATCATACTTACCTCATAGCATTGCTCTATAGTTTAAAATTAAATCTGAGAATTTATATATAAAGTGTTTTTAAACATCTGCCACACAGATGCCATCTTTTTGGACATCTCTAATATAACAAGCAGAGTGGAAAGACAGCGGTTTGGGGGAAACTAATGGTCACAGTAGAGTTAAGCAAAGGTATTTTCTTCCTAAATCCCTTCCTTATTCTTATCCTTTTCTCCTTCTCCCTCATCTGCTGTCTCTTTACTCTCTCACCTTTCTTTCTGTTGTCCCTCTTCATTGTGTACTACTCTATGCCGGGACCAAAATTACCTTGGGTCCCATCTTCCAGAAGACCACAGAATACGTTCTAGGGAAGAGAACCGCGTGAACACCTATAAAGACTAGAGTAGAACAATGTGTGTCTTGGCGCAGCAGTGGGGGTGAGGATGGAGGGGTGGAGATTTGCTTTTCCTAAAGGAAGAAGATAAAAATATTAAACAGATTTGCCTGCAGGGACATCTACATCTTCTCCAACTGCAGCAGCGCTCCCCACTGCCAAGCAGGTGTCTGTGATTCTGTGGCTCTCTTAGTTGACTTGGCATCTTGAGAAAGGTAGATCACGCAGGAGGGAGAGAGCCTTCTACTGGAGGAAGCCATGAAATCATGTGCATTTACACAGAGTTATAAGGCAATACTTGCTGTGAAGACTGTCAAATTAGCTTCATTCCCCTCATCTACTACTATTGCCCCTGTGGTGCAAATTTCCCAGGTATGACAATATAGCCACAATGCTGGAACTTCATTCTCTAATCCTGCCATGTAAGACATAGAAAGAATGGTAAGCTGAGTGTGATCTGGCTCACTCATTGATAGAGTCATTACCTGTTTTATAAGAGGTCACAGGTAATAAACGCCACCCACGTCTATCCTGATCTAAGTCTCTTTCAGCCAAGCTGTCTAGTTAGAAAACTGCCATCCCCAACCCTCCTCTTCATTTGAACATCCTATTTTCATGCAAGCTTGCGGTAAAGATTTCAAAATATATTTTCTGTTTATATCTCATGTATAAACTGGGAACTCTGGTTGTTAATTAAGTCTTATACAGCATATTTTTAGTAGAAATTATTTTTAAATGTGTTATTGGTACGAACTCGTTACAGTTCTATCCGTGCCATCTGATTCAATCATTGGCAATCACTGCATCTTGAATGAAGGCAGGTTTTGTGCGGTAACACCTCTAAAATTAGCAGGGAGAGAAAACTAGCAATATTCAGGAGGAATTTTCTCTTCACATGACACTTTACATTTTTAGAGGTACATGTTTCCTCTTTAACAGAAATCAGAAATTGTGTTTCTTTATAATTCATACTACATTATGAATGATTAAACTGTTCTTAAAAGATACAGAAATGTTCATAAGCTTTTTTGGGAGGAGGGTACTTATTCATGTTTTCCTACTTTTGGTATGGGAGGGATCTAAGGATTCATTTCTAAGGATTACAATAAGAATGCATGCACAGTTTAAACAGCCCACTGAACATTTTGCTGTCTCAATTTCTAACCTCCAGAGTCTTTATTACTTTCTAGATTTTCTTTCTATATAAGAATAATATAATTTACATCATAGCCTTTGTTGATGGGAATGTAAATTGCTACAGCCACTATGGAAACCAGATAAAAAAAATTAAACATAGAACTACCATATGGCGGGACGCCTGGGTGGCTCAGTTGGTTAAGCGGCTGCCTTCGGCTCAGGTCATGATCCCAGTGTCCTGGGATCGAGTCCCACATCGGGCTCCTTGCTCGGCAGGGAGCCTGCTTCTCCCTCTGCCTCTGCCTGCCACTCTGTCTGCCTGTGCTCGCTCGCTCTCTCTCCCTCTCTGACAAATAAATAAATAAAATCTTTAAAAAATTTAAAAAAAAGAAGAACTACCATATGGCACAGCAATTCCACTTCTGTGTATTTATCCAAAGGTAAGGGAATCTTTATCTCAGATATATCTGCATCCCCACGTTCATTGCAGTGTTCCTTACAACGGTCAAGATACGGAAACAACTGAAGTGTTCATCAAGGGATGAATGGATAAAGAAAATGTGTATACAAATGATGTAATTTTCAGCCAGAAGAAAGAAGAAAAGCCTTGCATCTGTGACAACGTGGATAGACCGGGAGGGCATTAAGCTAAGTGAAGGAAGTCGGACAGAATGAGACAAATGGTTGCACAAATATGTGGAATCCAGCAACACGAAATGAAACAAAACAAAAAGAGCAAAACAGAGCAGCATTCCATGGAAACGTAGAAAGAGTGGTGGTTGCCATGGTAAGTGGGGGGTTGGTGGGGTAGGCAAATGGGTGACAGGGGTGGGGAGGTACAGACTTCAGGTTGTGGAATGAATCGGTCATGGGGGTGTGGTGTAGAGCATGTGACTCTGGGTCGTAGTGCATATTTGAAGTTGCTGGGAGAGCAAATCTTGAAATTTCTCAACACAAGACTTTTTTTTAAAATTTTCATTGATGACAGATGGTGACTACACTTACCGTGGTGATCGTCTCACAGTGCGTACATGTGCAGAATCATTTCAGTGTGTGCCTGAAATTAATACAGTGTATGACAATTACATGTCAATGTGAGGGGGAAAATAATTTAAAACGCAGCCGCAAGCCCAGGTATGGAGAGAAGTGGACGGGGACTGAGGCTGGCAGGGGAGACGGTGCCCTGGGTGGGCATCCCCTGGCTACAAATCAATGAACCCAACCCCACCCAAAACATGAGATCTCCTGGCATCATTTTCCAAAGGAACCCAGTCTGAGTGACTGCATCCATTTCCAAGTCCACTCATCTACTGACATTTGCCTTACAGTCCTCAACCCCATCCCATCTGCCTGGGGGACCTTAGTACTATCCACAGTGCACTGTTGAGGAAGTTCCCTACCCGTTCCATGACTTCCATTGTCTCACTTTCTTACCTTCTGCAAATGGCAAGCATGAGGAGCTTGGTTCTCCATGTGGATACCCAAAAGAAAGCTTTCCCACCACCTCACTCTCCTCTCAGAGACAGTGAAAGGAGGAATGAGGAGATATTTGCAAAGACCCCCACATGCACCTGTTTGCAGAGGGAGGGAGAGTTGCTATACATGTATTAAGAAGACCCCCGCCCCCAGCCAAAGACACTCCAGAAATCTCATTACTGAGTGTGGCACGTGGCTATCTTTTGAATATTCTACTTACTTGGCTTCTGATTTCTTTTTCTTAGGTGAGCCTTTCTCCCTCATAAATCTTTACATCTGAAAAGAAAAGAAAGAAAGGAAATAGACCTTTTAAAACATAATACAAATACAGACGTTTACTCTGTGTCTTTTATCCCTTAGCTGAGGGCAGTTATGTTGGAGGCTGATAAGGGAAAACTTACAGCAGAACAAGGATAAAGGTCCATCTGTAAACACATTAAATACATGATGATATACAAAGAGGTGTAAGTCATCGAGTATCTTAGCTTGATTATATTCATTTGCAAGTCTGTATCTGTGCATGTCCTAAAATTCCAGGTCAGAGACAAAGGGGCAGTGAGTAGAGCCAGGAGCTCCTGAGCCATCTGAACCTCCTTGGAACCACCAGCCCTACACCCTTTGTGACAGGGAACAAGAGATGCAGACTATAGGAAAGGGAAGCACAGGATGGAGGAGATAGTGCAAGAGGGCGAAGTGCAGAAGGGAGAGGAGAAAAATACAAGGGTGGAAAGGGAAGAAGAAAGTGTTCTCCAGGTTGCCTAGGTGGCTCAGTCAGTGAGGCGTTCAGCTCAGGTCACGATCCCAGGGTCCTGGAACCAAGTCCCACCTTGGGCTCCCTGCTCAGCGGGGAGTCTGCTCCTCCTTGTCCCTCTGCCCCTCCCTACCTGTTCTCTTTCTCTCTTGCTCACTTTCTCTCTCTCAAATAAATAAATAAAATCTTAAAAAAAAAAAGAAAAGAAAAGAAAGAGTTTTCCACTTAAGTGGAGAGATGGCACCAGCCTGTGCAAGGTCAGCAGGTGCTCCCTCCTGATACCCCCTGGAGAAAGGAATAGGCCACTTCGCCACTCTGAGGCTCGGTGATCCCAACTGTAGTGAGACAGCTGGCTTTACCCTTTAAAGCTATCATTATGTGCAGACGCAGTAAACAAGGGCACATGCCCTTTCAGGCTGTGTCTGGCTACCTTCCATTTCAACCCAAACTCCCATTTACCCCTGCACGTTTTATGCTTGGAAATCCAGGCAGGATAAGGTCTGGTTAGTCTCAGACTGCAGTGCGGGCTATCCACTCTCCATTCCATATTCCATTCTACTGCTTACTCAGGAGTCAGGGCCTGGGAAGGGGTTCATTTCCTTCTCCTGCCTCTCCCAAGAAAGAGGTTTTTAGTTACCGATGCCAGGTCTTCCCTTCCCTACAACTCGTCTATCCCCTCAGATACATGTCATAATTTAACAGTTAAAAAAATTTCCCTGTAATTATTATGGCAATAATTGTAGACAAGGGGAAAACAATTTCCAGCATTAAACTTTCATTCCAATATATTCAAGAGTCCTCCAACATTCAGAGTAATTAAAATCTGAAAATGATTTGCTCGGACAGTCATGACCGCTATATAATTAAAGGTATTTACTTATTTATTTATTCATTTAATGGAGAGAAACACAGTCACAGAGGGAACACAAGCCGAGGGCATGGGAGAGGGAGAAGCAGGCTTCCCACGGAGCAGGGAGCCCGATGCAGGGATCGATCCCAGGACCCTGGGATCATGACCTGAACTGAAGGCAGCTGCTTAAAGACAGAGCCACCCAGGCGCCCCAAAGGTATTTATTTAAAAGCCAAAATGAGTGATCGGTAGAGATTGATAATTAATTAATTAATCTGACAAATATTGTCTTCTTTGTTTCTTAATTCCCACTACTGTTCTGAGTTATTCTAACTATATAGTCAGTGATATTTTTTTGCAGAAACTTTCTTTAACTGATTTCCTGAGCTCTAATGACCTGCTTGACATTTTCATTCCACTTATGTGTTCTCAGCGAGCCCTCCCACCAATAAGCTTGCACGTGAACACAATTAGGCGGAGAGTTGGACTTGTCATCTTCTAAAGATCTGAACTAATGAATTTAGATGAAATCCCATATTTCTTTGACTCCAGGAGCCTAACCATGATCTTGTACTTGCACACGTCTCCCCATCTCTACACTGGATTCCATGGCTCATTCTTTCTCCTGCTTAATTTCCTCACTCCCTCCCCCAACTCCTTTGTCCATGTCACTTTCCATCTCTACCTCAATTACAGCATGCCTAGATCGGGATATTTTCACTGCTCTTAAATTCAGGAAACTGAATACAATTTAAATATACCAAACAGAGAACCTTAAATTAGGTTATCAGTTAGCATCCCCAGCAAGTTTTATTTCAAAGAAGAAGTTACCTAGTACCATGTGCTTATGCCTTCATGATGATTACTCTGACTTCCCACCTGCCCTTCTCTTGAGGGTAGAGTTTTGTTTGGGTCTTAATTTTATTGACCTAGGAACCGACATGTAAATCCTCAAACTCTTTTCACCTTTTCTCCCAATAGAGTGATAGGCCAAGAACAGATCTGATGGCCTGCCAGATGTTCCTCAACTCTTGGGGTGAAAATATACATTAAGGCAGTCTCATGGCATCACTATAACTTCCATTTGTGCAATCGCATTATCTTTTAATGTCTTGTACTTTGCCCACTATGTGGCCTCTCAGAAGACCCATCCGTCAAGTAACACATGCCAACTTCCCAGTCTTCAAACTATGCTTTTATAACACATTTCCATATTACACATTCAAAAAATATTTATTTAAATTGTCTCAAGTCTGTCAGAGAAATGGAATGTTGAGTTTCTTTCCCTGATAGTCCTGTACTAGAAAGAGTGTCGGGAAGATGACAGCCCATGGTTCCAGACAACTTTAGGATGTCTTCCATAACAACAAACTTTGGGCTGGATGAATTCAAGTAGGAGTTTCAATGTTATTATAGGATGCTCAATCTCCTGTTTTAGTGTGGCTCTGGTTTTTTAAAAGGTTGGTGGTTTTGTTCAAAAACACATTAGAAAAATTTCCAAATTTCATGAGAAAAACCAAGAGAAGGAGCTGATGTTAATTCTTAGTTTTATCAAGAGTGTCAATTTAGATGACAAGGGTGTGGTTTATGAGGATTTCCCCACAAATTCAAGCAAAAGAATCTAGGAAACACAGATACAGAATACAGTATGAAAGATGAGAGAATCTTTTATGTTCCAAACATATGGTATTGTAGGAAAAATAACATGTTACTTCAAAGGACACTAAGCCATAATTATGTATGATAAACTTAGGAAGGTTGTTTTGAGGGTTAGGTGGCATTCTGCTGGCCTAGCTGCTATTTGAATTTATGTTTTTAGTAATCTCATCACATAGTATTATAGAGAATAAATTCTGAAATATGAAATTCACAAGAGGTTACCAAAATCAACTTCTATATTATGATTCTACATTTGAGGAAAATATTTTGGCTACTAAGCATCACATTGATTTTTACCTAAGCATACAATTTGATACTATAAGTCAGGAAATATTCTTAAAACTGAAGAACTAAGTGGTAGGAGGTAAATGTACATTATTTTATACAGAATATTTAGAAAAGAATTGGAATTTGCAATAAAAGTCTTATATTTCAATGTATTCAATATGAATAAAGTATACACATGCTATTTTAACAGAAAATAAAATTGTCCTTTATTTTAAATAAGGCAAATATAGTAACCATATAATATCCTCTACTCTTATATACAAACAAGAGCCATGAATCAGATTACTTAAAATACAGAACACATAAATTCTCAAGGGCATTGGAGTAATTCAATGCTGTATGGGATTAGCTTTTTGAGAATGTGTTGTATAGTCCCTAAGGGTCCCATACCTCACTAAATTCAAATTCCTAAGGCTCTCATTTCAATTTTGTCAGACATAATAATAGACCCTAAGCTGGGAATATGCTATTTAGAGCCATATATAAATATAAAAGCATACCAATGTGCTGTAAATTATAGATGTATTGTA
>PISX010029712.1:0-19909 GCA_004024625.1 Mellivora capensis
CAGGAATATCTGGAGAGACACTGCAATATTTGCTGTAAAAGGAAGTATTTAAAAGCTGCATAACCAGATCCCCAAATTTGTTAATGATTCTACATGTTGACAGTATAAGCTGGGCTCACTTGGACCAGCAAAGCTGAATTCATTTGTGTTCACTCCTGGATCTTCAATCAGCCGGTGAGTTGGGTGGGTCAGGCTGGGTGGCTTGCGGTGGGCCTCCACTAAGGAGAGTTGTGTTGACTGAATGTCTTTCCGTGTGATAGGTCATCTGGCAGCAGACTGGCTCAATCTTGTTCACAAGGTAGAGTGTTCCAAGCAAGTTTCATATCTCTTTAATTTCTCATTTGCAATCGCCCACTGGCCAAACAAGTCCCATGGCCATGCCGTGTTGGTGTGGGAGCAGTTACTCAATGGATGCATACAAGAAGGAGGGAACAACTCTGGGATGTTTACTGCAGTACTCTACAATTACATAAAGTAGTAGTATATTAAAATCAAGAAACAAACTTTTTAGTTAAAGGCTGTGGCTTAACTAAATGTGTGTATCTTCCTCTTCCTCCTGAAACCCCATTAAAGATAAATAAATAGATAAGGACAAATAAAAAAGAGAAAATACCTGAGCAAAGATTTTAACAATGTTTTTGTTAATTGATATAACAAAGTAGAGGAAGCTACTCACCAAATACCTACCAATAAGAAAAATGTAATTAACTACTCAACACCCTTCTTCCCTTGGCTCTGGACTTGGGGATTTCAAGGACTAGAAAGGATGAGGGGTGAAGGGAAGGGTTGAGACGTGGAGATTGTTTTGAAAACCTACATAGGTTTTCAGAGACACCTCAGTTCCTCGCCTTTTCGGCATGCAGACAGGAACTACCTGCTCTTTGGCAGGAAACAGGAAGTTCTATGTCTGGAAAAATTAAGACAAAGATGTTTAGGATTTGGAAACAATGTGTAGGATGAGGTACCTGCTAGGATTAGATGGAAGTCTGCTTATTGAAAGGTGGGACTGCCCAATCCTAATCCCTTGCCTCACTTCTTCTTCTTCTTCTTCTTCTTCTTTTTTTTTTTTTGTTTAGTCACTATTCTTTTTTTTTCTTTCTTTTTTTTATTATTAATTTCATTTCTTTTCAGTGTAACAGAATTCATAGTTTTACACCACACCCAGTGCTCCATGCAATGCATGCCCTCCATAATACCCACCACCTGGCTCCCCCAACCTCCCACCCCCAACCCGTTCAAAACCCTCAGGTTGTTTTTCAGAGTCCATAGTCTCTCATGGTTCATCTCCCCCCCAATTTCCCTCAACTCCCTTCTCCTCACTTCTAGACTAGGAACAACCAAATGTTCCTCACCTGGGAAGAAGATAGGCAGCTTCTTCTCTGAAGACACTGCTTGGTTCCAGAAAAATGATATATTGGCATTTAAGGAGACAGTCATTCTCTAGTCTTCAACCAAGCACACAGAATTCTTAAGCAGTTTTTGACAGCTGAATTTCAAGGACTTAGAACAGTGCCTGACACATAGTAGGGATTCAATAAATATTTATTAAAATAGTTTTAAGTACTTCATTCTAAACCTAGGCAGCCAGACTTACCAGATATTTGAGGAAAATCTCTAACACAAAAAAGAAAGAAGTAGGAATCACCAAACATAAACTGATAAAAAGAAACCTAGAGGAAACAGTTGTCATGGAGGGGAAAGAAGAAAGTATTAATAAAAAGTATAGCAGATTAAAATTCTCAAAGAAATAAGAGATCCAGAACCTATAAAATTATAAAATAATATCTGAAAATAAAATTATATCTGAATCATACACACACACACACTCACTATTCCTTCCTTCATTTTACAGATGAGAAAATTGAGATAAAGTTCATTTGGGTAGGATGCCTAGGTGGCTCAGTCAGTTAAGCATCTGCCTTTGGCTCAGGCCATGCTCTTAGGGTTCTGGGATCAAGTCCTGCATTGGGCTCCCTGCTGACCAGGGAGCCCGCTTTTCCCTCTGCCTCTGCTGCTCCCCCTGCTTGTGCTCTGTCTCTGTCTCTCTCTGACAAATAAATAAGATCTTAAAAAAACAAAAACAAAAACCCACCCATTTGGGTAACACAGGGACAGACTCTGAGTGGAACCCAGGAAACACTCTGCTATGCTGCCCCTCAGATGCAGGTTCTTGATCTTTACACATCTGTCTGAGCCACACTCCTCTCTCAAGTCTTTGCCTTCCTCCCTACCAGTCCAAATTCTGCTCATTTTCCAAGACCAACTCCCCTCATAAACCCGTCTGTGAACTCAGCCAATCACACTATCTGGATTCCTCCCACACTGATAATCTGTAGCATCTATTTTATTACTGGGTTGGTTAAATGATTGTTTTGTTATCTTGTGGCTTTTTAAAATATATATATAATTCTGTCCTCCCCAACAAGAGCAAATCACCAGGATGGAAATTTCTCAGGAGTCTTTATCAAAATACTAAGTACATAAGAGTCACTTTAGAAAAATCTGCTGACTTAAGTCTAACTAGAGCATTTACTGGATTATTTCATGGCTTGGTATTTGGAACATTCCAAGCTCATAAGATCTACTTAACAAAAGTGTCTTGGTACTTCAACCCTGGTGTAATTGATTGGTCATTATCATACACGGTTCACCATCTGGCAGTAGTAGAAAAAAGTAAATATCTCTGCACACTGAGTTTGACACAAAACAAGCATGACCTGGATGAACAGGTGTCGCTCTGTAACTTAAGTCTCTTTTGAGAAAGAGAAGGTAATTCTCCATCATTGCAATTTGTTCATGCTATAGATGGTTGGATGGTTTTTGCTGGTTTTATGGCTTGATGTGACCTTTTACCAAGCTTTCCCTGGGCTAATGTTCTGCATACTATAAGTATATATCTCAGAATCATTTGTGGTAACCAAACCCTTCCAAGTCATAGAATCCCACTTTTGGAGTATATTTGAGACATATTTTTCAGCCAACCATACTCTATAAATGTTTATTAAATATCCACTCTGGACTTAGCAGCATCCTACGATCTGTGTTTTAAAATTATGTAAGAAACAAAGGGCCTAATCCCTGCCCTCAAAGAGCCTACAGTTGCATTTATTTGTATTTCATATGTTAAAATATGGTTGTGGGTTTTATATGTTAAAATAAGATTATGAGTTAAAACACTCTGAAGTTAATGCAAAACATCTTTGTTTCTTAAACAACAGTGGATTTTTTGGCACGATCTAAAAACTGGCCATAGTACAAAGCCTGTACCTAATTTTGTCTTTTAAATTTATATGTATGCATGTGTATGGATGGATGGATACATATGTGTGTATGCATGGATTTTCATAGAGAGGTTATATCTATTTATGCCTTTTGAAATAGTGCCTAGCACGTGTATCTGAAAACCAGAGATTTGAGGCATTCATCTTAAATTCTCTGGTAAATATTTTATGATTTATATTTTCCATTTATGGAGGGATTTGGGTTGGGAACTATAGATGATCAAATGACTGCTTTGAAATGTCAGGGAAGAATCAGATAAGGTACTTCTAAATGGATAATTCAATGTAATAGTGCTGAAGAAACATCTTGCTTCTTAGGTCTACCTAAATCTATACATAATAAATCTTATATTTTAAATGTATTATAAAGCATAAAGTACTTTCCCATAGCTGATCTCATTTTGATTTTGGTCCAAACACATACAAATATAGTCTATTGTGTATGCATGGACTAGAGGTACACATTCGTGTCAGTTCAAGATAGAACAGAGTCATAAATCAAGTCTCAACTGATGAGCTGTAACAAACAGAGGCATATTATTTTTTGTTCATTGGTTTATGTTTTGTCTTTCCCCCAGCAGTGGAGGTTTGAGGTGCCATCACTTAGCGATTATCTTCACAGTGTTTACCCCCAAAGATTTTGTGGGTCTCTTTTATTTTTCAGCTGAAAAGAACTACAATTCTTGGAAATGTCTGGTTTTCTCTGAGATTTCTCTGTGTAAGAGAGGAAGGCAGCCCTTCCTCTCTTATCTAGAACAAAACCGCCAGAACTAAATGCTACAGCAACATTTGTGTTCACTGATCACAGGACAGAGATGCAAGGTGATCCAGAGGTAGTCACAACTACACCTGAAAGACCCCTTGCAGTGTATGCTCCAGTGGGAAGCATGATCATCTCCATGTCTACCATTATAGTTACCAATCCTCATGATCAGAGGAGTTTTAAGAAAGCTAATGATAAAAAGTGAAGAAGACATCTAGGCTAAATTCAGAAAATCACACCTCTGATGTTGAACATTAAGGGAATAGGCAGTTTGTGACAAACGTTAATAGAAAAAATTCCTTGGGGTGCCTGGGTGGCTCAGTTATTAAGTGTCTGCCTTCGGCTCAGGTCATGATCCTAGGGTCCTGGGATCAAGTCCCGCTTCGGGCTTGCTGCTCAGTGGGGAGCCTGCTTCTCCCTCTACCACTCCCCCTGCTTGTGTTCCCTCTCTCACTGTGTCTCTCTGTCAAGTAAATAAATAAATCTTTTAAAAAAAGAAAAAAGAAAAAATTTCTTGGCCAGAATAGAAGCATATACAAACTGAGATTTTTAAAGCCAATCGTAGTATCTACCAATGTTTAAGAAGACACAGGAGCTGTAAACAACTCATAATTCTGATCCTCTCACATCGGTGAAAAAGACTTGAAATTTCATGTGTTATTGAAATGTTTTTAGTTTAGTTGTTAATAAAGGTCTACAAAGTCAGGCTTTCACTAACATTGTTTCTTCATAGCTTCTTGATATTCCATAGCAATGTCCTAAGAAAGTTATAAATGGAAACAGACAAGCTCGCTATAGTTACAATTTTGCAATCAGATTTGACTAGGTTGCATTCATTGATACAACACACAAATCTTCACAGAGGTATTCTTTGCCTTCAGGAGTATATGTTTATGAATTGCAGTGAACATTCACACTGAAGGGGAGGAAATATTAGGGAGTTGAAAGTTGAAGTTTGTCTTTTCTTGTCTTTTGGACCCTTTTTGATCATTACTTAAGGGAGTCAAAGACCATTAGAGAAAGCTAATAGCCTTTAGAACCCTCAGATTATACAGATATTACTGATGGGAGAGTTAAGGCAAATTGCATTCTCAAAATGGCTCTGGGAACATACCACTTCCAGTAATGGTCCTATCAACCAGACCTAAAAGCAGTGAGGGCAGGGATGCACTTAAAGGCAATTATCCATCAACATTGGAAAATATGGTTACTAGATTAAGAGAGTTGAGTATATGCAATATATCTTGATTGCAGCAAAGCAGTTGATATAGCATTATTCAATTTACCAGCTAGATTAATTTAAATTGGTTCAGGCAGAAGTATAGTCAAATGAACTATCCGCTATCCAGAGGGCTATAAATAATAGATAACAATAAACACATTTGTTTTACATGCTCCTAATTTAGTTATTTCTCCCCAGAACTCTCCTTCGGTTCAGAATATGACAGTTAGAGAATATATGCCACCCTCCAGCTATCTTTTCTTAAGATCTTTTAGGAATCCCATCTGTTCTATAAAGTTGCAAGAACCAATTATAGTGCCATCAACAACTCCCATTATTCAGAGCTTACTTTATCCATTTTCAGATTCAGCTTCCCTTTTTATCTCTGTTTGATGTCTGGACTTTCTCTTAATGTCAAATGTCAGGAGCAGAAATTCAGGGCAGTGGAAGTCATCTTTGCTTCCATACACAAAAAGATAGTCGGTGTGGTTTCTCCCAGGTCCTTTGGTGGAGATGACAGGGACAGGAAAGCCCAGGATAGGCAGCACTTTCCTTTTGTCCTTGCACTGTCCATCTTAACCATGTATGATGACCAAACCCATTTGGTGATTTAATCCTTGAAAATCCAGAACGTGTAACAAAAATGCATACTTGGAGATAATACAACCTTATCATACAAAGGAGAAGACATGAGGGCCAAGAAGAAGTTTCTTTTAAAGACACAAACACTCTGAGATTCACACAAGCACTTTCGGTTACTTTCTAGGGTGATCAGTCTTAGCTTGGCAATGGTATATATGATTATGTAAGCAAAAGCTAGGAAAAGAGGACACATCAAAGGGAATTTTCAGTATCCTTGTTGCAGTGGAACTAGTGTAGTTTCTAAAAATATTGAATATGTGTTTATTGTATCGGGAGGAAGAAAAAAGCTCTTGATTTCATGAAACAAACCTATAGTTTGTAGCTTGAAAGTGAAGCTTAAAAGTTAAACTTGAAAAAATTGTTTTGGGTTGAAAAAAAATGCACTGACTCTCAACAGACATATCTCCCATGGTGGACAACAGAGGTGGAAGGAGAAGGATAAGAATCCCTACACAGTGGGAACTGGGGGATCTATGAGGCCTAGGAACACTGCTGTAGGCACTGGCTACACTGGTGGTGAAGCCAGCCTATGTATGATATATTTTAGTCTTACACTGTCCTTTTTTTTTAAAGTTTTCTTTATTTATTTGACAGAGATTACGAGTAGGCAAGAGAGGCAGTCAGGGAGAGAGAGGAGGAAGCAGGCTCTCCGTGAAGCAGAGAGCCCTATGTGGGGCTCAATCCCAGGACCCCGGGATCATGACCTGACCCAAAAGCAGAGGCTTTAACCCACTGAGCAACCCAGGCGCCCCTTACACTGTCCTTTTCATGCTTGTATCACACAATCGGTTACCTTGGGAAAGTAATACAATGACACTCACATATGTTTCTGAATGTTGGAATATTACATAGGGGCTTAGATACCAAGTGTATTGTGTCTGCTTCCCCAAATTATTTGAAAGTCATATAATAAAAGATAGATACTTGCCTCTTCTCTACCTGAGAAGGGAAGCTATAAAATAATTGTGGCAAAAAACCTTGAGAGGGTGGATCTGTGGTGATTGAGTTTAAAACGCAGCCAAAGGACACTTGGGTGGCTCAGTAGGTTAAGCGCCAGACTCCTAATTTCAACTCAGGTCATGATCTCAGAGTCCTGGGGTCCAGCCCCACATTAGGCTCCATGGTCAGCAAAGAGTCTGCTTGAAGATTTTCTCTCTCCCTCTGCCCCTCATCCTCATGTATGTGCTCTCTTTCTCTCTCAAATAAATAAATAAATAAATCTTTAAAAATAAATAAAATAAAACACAGCCAAGAGGGAGAGGTCACAGCACAGTAGAAGAAATTTATTTCCTCCCTTTTAACATGGTTTTAGGCAAATTATTTAATTATTAACAGTTTACCTATGATATATTCTTTTAATTGATCTAGCTTTCTTAATATTTGGCTGACTGGGCTGGGTTTGTATGTGTTTTTTACTTTCTAAATGTATTTTCACCTTTGATTATAAAAATAAAGCACACTTATTATTTCAAAACTCTGAAATTGTATAAAAGTATAAAATAAAAATAATAAAAGTAATTTTAATACTGCTCATAGCTAGGTTACTTTTTCACATATATTGTAGCTTTTATTGCTGATTTCATTTTTATTGTTGATTTCATTTTTATTGTTGCATTCTGATTTCATCACCTCTTTCTAACATTTGAACTTCCTTCCTTGGTTTCATTTTATAAAATAAATTATTTTGCCTGGTATCATACTTACTGGACTACTGTTTCATATTTTTACTCATACTTCTAGTTCCTAATTCTTGTTCTTAATCTGATTTCACCAGGACTATACTCTTTTCATTTTCATTTAATGAGCTTCTACTTTTTTAAAAGATGTATTTATTTTTATTTTAGAGGGAGAGAGAGAGCGTGGAGGGAAGGGAAGGGGCAGAGGGAGAGAGAGAATCTCAAGTTGATTCCCTATTGAGTAAGGAGCCCACACAGGGCTCTGTCTCACAACCCTGAGATCCTGACCTGAGCTAAAATCAAAAGAGTCAGTCATTTAACTGATGGAGCTACCCAGACGCCCTGGGCTTTACCATTTTTAATTTATCAACATTTCCCCATTTTGCTTTCATGTTTTTATTTTTGTTATGTTTTCTAGCCTTAACTTCCTTTTCTTTCAGGTTGGTTTTTCTCTCCAGATTCATTCTTTGCTCTTCTCAGCCCCATTTTGTGCCCTGAGAGGCCCAGGATAAGGATTGGATGGTGGGAGGAGAGAGGACAGGGAAAGATGCCCTTTACCCAACCACATGGTTTCTTTGCTTTAAGTGGACCCTCCTCTTGGCAGTGGCCCTAACTGGATTTGGCAAAACCATTTGGAAACATCCTGCTGCTTTTGAGTCTAGAAATGCTTTGGTTTCCCACTTCTCACCATTCTTTTTGTTCTTGAACTCGTCCCACTCCTCTGTATATGGAAACCCTTTGAGAATGTCATTTATCTGGTGCTGAGGTAGCAAAAGGAACAATGTTCAAGTTTAATCTTATGAAAAATGCTAAAAATTTTTGATGTTCTGCCTTGTTAAATTCTCTTGTTTAATATGACTACTTTAAACAATGTTAAATCATGTAATATTGTCCTACCTTATTCTTATGTTACTTTTAGTTAATGATCCCTTAATACATTTACAATTTTGCTTCTCTAATTTTGTGATTTGTTTGGGTTTTATGATAACCCATCAAAAGCATAACTAGAGAGAATAACAGCAATAGGTAGTATCCACAATCACAAACAGAAGGTTGGGGGGCCTTTTCCATCATTTTTCCTACAGCCTTCTAGACAGTTACTTCAATCAATCTAATCCCTCTTAAAATTACACTGCTTAAAAATATGAACCCTGACATACTCAAGGACCTATAGAGTAATGATCCGCAGGGCCATTTATTCTCTTTATGCAAGTTCTATACTTTTCTAACACTCTATATTTTCTATACTATGCAATCTTTATATCTTTATATTTGGAACTATTTTTTTTTAAATAATCTGTGGTCTCTGACACATAGGACCAGTGGTTCTGGCAAAGTGTATCATTGTGTTGCAAACAAGCACAGCCTGACATGAACCTTTATCCTCCAGGGCTAGAAGGAGGATAACAGATTGCCAGCAATGCATTGGAGCAGAAGGCAGGCTGGATAGGGAGTGGCACTTGACATTCCAAGATATGAAATCAGTTGCAGGAACAAGCTGAGCTTGGACGAGCTGAAAGTGGCTCATATAGGGATTATGGGTCTTTATTTGCTGATTCTGGCAAGAGAGATATAAGGCTGCTTCACAATAACCAGGGATGAACTCCACTCCTCACAGTAAGATGTCCAGGAGCAGAGTCACATGGAGAAAGGGCTATAACCCTTCAGATAATTGACTTAAGGGATACATACATCAAACAGCACTAAAGCAAAAAGAATAAAAGAGAATCCACCCACAGCTGGATGGACTTGTTTTTCTTCAAGAATGAATTACTACAAAAGAAAAAAAATACCTCCACGGGGATTATTAATATAAAGACGGAGCACACAGTATTCGAGGCAGAGTACAGGAATAGCATACTTGTGGGAAAGATTGACTAAAAGAAGCAGAAATAGATATTTAAAGAATCTACTCTGTATTCTCAATTGTCAGTGAAAAATAAAAACTAGAAATAGAAAATAAGCAAGGTGAGATAAGGCAATGTGTCCAGTAAGGACTCTTTTGGATCCAAGTAGCCAAGAACAGAGTTACTAGAGAGATGCTGGGATAGCTCATTGACAGCAGGCTGGGATGAAAACAAATCTCACAAGGTTTCAAACAGAGAGAAGAGTTTACCAATAACTTATCAGAATAGGAAGAGATTTTTCCAGAAGGACCCAGACGAGCACTGCAGAGCTGCTTTTCTCTCTTAATTTTGCCCTGTCCCATGCACCTGCTACATTCTGCATTCTTCTTTCTTTCTCTACAGACCAGGCCATGTGACAGTGAAGTCTACCAGAAGCATCATTTTACAGGTCCACATACACAGAGGGAGCCTGCCTTGTGTTTCCTTCTTTACCTTTCTCTTGTCTCAAGGGAGAAAGCACTGATTTTTCCTACCTTGTGCTTGGTGAAACCCAGCCAAGTCCTAATGCAACTTGATGAAGGGGTAGGCAATTCATGCGAAAAGATGGCAGGGCCAAGGGTACAATAGCATCCAGTGCAGATGATAAGAAAGGACACTGAGATGGAAGACAAGCATGCCTGGAAATGGACCTGAATGAGATTGGGAAAGAACATGAAGAAATTCCATCACGAAAATCAATTTTAGAAGCAGTTCAGAGCAGAGTCAACACTGGGAAATAAATACTGTTATGATAAAAACTTGATTTCACTTAGAATGAGTTACAATAGAAAAAAGAAATAAAAAGTAACATCAAAAAGCCTTAACCTCTTCTTGTTGATTTTAAAATAATTGTTTTCTTTGGTTTCAGAAGTCCTTCTTTGGGGTGCCTGGGTGGCTCAGTGGGTTAAGGCCTCTGCCTTCGGCTCGGGTCATGATCACAGGGTCCTGGGATCGAGTCCCGCATCGGGCTCTCTGCTCAGTGGGGAGCCTGCTTCTTCCTCTCTCTCTGTCTGCCTCTCTGCCTCCTTGTGATCTCTGTCTGTCAAATAAATAAATAAAATCTTTAAAAAAAAAAAAGAAGTCCTTCCTTGCTAGTTTTTCTTTATTTTTACATATTAGAACTTCTTGAGAAGAAAATTCGTTTATTTATTTTCATTCTCTCTTGCTTGATATTCAAAATGTTGCAGACTGTTAATATGCTTCTATTTATAGATTGGTCCTCACCCCATAAATTATGAAAAAATATTTTCATTTGCTATTTTCTTAACATATGTTGATTTATTTTTTAAGATTTTATTTATTTACTTGAGAGAGAGCAAGCATGAGAAAGAGCACAAAGGAAGAGAGAGAAGCAGACTCTTCACTGAGCAGAGAGCCCAATGTGGGGCTCTATCCCAGGACCCTGGGATCATGACCTGAGCCAAAGGCAGACACTTGACCAAGTGAGCCACCCAGGCGCCCCAGTGTATGTAATCTTAGGTGAGGATATAATCTTTAACTCCCCTGTTTTTACTATTTGGAAATATACATGTTCACTCCTTGATCTGCTGCATTCCAGATAGTGACCTGTATAAAGTTTTGCTTTTCATATTTCATTTTCACTGGAATTTGTATAGATGGGTTGTATTTATTATTCCAAACATATTCCACGTTTGTAGAAGAAAAACATAAATATACGTGTATTCCCCTTCATCTTACTGTTCACATTCTCTGGGTTTTGTTTTTTGTATGGTTTGGTTTTGCCGGCAGTTCTAAACTCATCAAAGGCTGGAAGAGTTCTTTAAAAGACATCCATGGCAATTGTAATTCTTTTTTCTTTATAGATTCTGATGTAATTATTTGCCCCATAAAGATCCACAACTGTTATTTTTCATGACGAAATGATCTCTTAGAGTTATTATGAAGATTAAATAAGACAATGCTTACAAAGCACTTATTCGGTAATTGGTATATGGCAAAGCTCTATAAATGTTAACTATTACTATTGTTTCCTAAATTAGTAATTTCTGCTTCATCTTTATTAATTTGCAGCTCTTGTATTTTTCCTCTTTCTTAAATTGAATGGCTATTCCATTTGTTTTAAATCTTTTTTACTTAATAGTGAAATCTTTTAAAGCTGTGAATACTCCTTCAGCTAGACCCTATAGGTTTTGACATGCAACATTCTTATTTTTACTAATCCCTAAATAACTAAAAATTCTAATTTTTTGCTGTCTTTTATTTTTGTTAAGATTTACCATAAAATATATACTGTTGGAACCTGCCGAGATTTTCTTCGTGGTGAAGCGCATATCAAATTTTAAAAGTACTCTGTGGACATAAGAAAAAAAAAATGACTATTCTCAGTTTTTATTCTGTACCTAGTTCATACATCAATTTATATACTTTAAATTCCTTATATTTGCTTATATATTCTTTGTGTACTTAATTTCACTCAATTTCTGTGAGTTAAGTTTTAAACTCTCTGCCTCACCCCTGAATTATATCTTGGCTGCCTGTAGGATCCCAGTCTTTTGCTTCAGAAAACCATATATTGTTTTATTCTGCTGCAGCTTCCTGAGTTCCTAGGAAAAATCTCTTCCTATTCTGATAAGTTATTGGTAAACTCTTTCCTCTGTTTGAAACCTTGTGAGATTTGCTCTTTATCCTTTCAGGGCTGAGAATTTCCCATGTTATGGAGAATGTTTTTGTTGTTGCTAATCTGGGCTGACAATCAAGACCCTTTATCTGAAAACTCAGCTTAGAGATGTATTTTCTTATTATTTCTTTGATTCTCTTTCTTCATCTGTTTCTAAATCTGTTTTTGAAAGTTTTATTAGTGGGTCATTAGATATTCTGGATCTTCTATTAAGTTTACTTTTTTCCCTTAATTTCCAATTTACCAGTCTTTGTCTTTTTATTCGCTAATTTAGAATAATTTCCAGTTCATTTACTGTAATATTAATGGTTTTTTCATCAGTATTTATTCCATTTTCACTGGCTTTATTGGATTTTTAAATTAAACACATAATTTTCACTTGCAAAAAATTCTTTGTTATTACAAGATTTCTCTTCTTTTGTATAATTTTTTTTCAGATATCAATGAATTATTTTTAGTTTTTTTTTTCTGTTTTTGTCATTACATTTCTGCTATGTGTTTTTCCTGTTTCAATAGTATCTATCTGTTCTAGTAATTTCAACTTCATTTCTATCCTTAAAGCTGTGAATTACTGGGGCACCTGGGTGGCTCAGTGGGTTAAAGCCTCTGCCTTCAGCTCAGGTCATGATTCCAGGGTCCTGGGATTGAGCCCCATGTCGGGCTCTCTACTCAGCAGGGAGCCTGCTTCTTCCTCTCTCTCTGCCTGCCTCTCTGCCTACTTGTAATCTCTATCAAGTAAATAAATAAAATCTTAAAAAAAAACCTGTGAATTACTCTGAAATGTTTACTAATTTTTTTTCATTTTCTGATTATCACTGGTATTCACCAGGCCTACTGGGAACATTGTAGGTTTTGTTTTTCCTGAAACTACTTAGCTTTGTCTGGACAGCAGCCTGATAGTGAAAAGTAAGCAAGTGGGAGATTATAAATTATAAATCTGCTTCTTACTAAGAGGACAGCATAGAGGGAGCCAATAGTTATGGCAATTCTTAGGAAATCTCCATCTTAGGGGATGATTGTTTTCCTGATTTTACAAGAGTACAACGGTTCAGTTAATATGGAAGAAAAGTTGGCATCAGTAGCATTAGGGAGTTCTTCTTTTGACTGTGTGAAACAAGTGGGCAAAAACCTAACTAAAGAGGCAAGGAATCTGTACTCAGAAAACTATAAAGTACTCATGAAAGAAATTGAGGAAGACAGAAAGAAATGGAAAAATGTTCCATGCTCATGGATTGGAAGAACAAATATTGTGAAAATGTCTATGCTACCTAAAGCAATCTACACATTTAATGCAATCCCTATCAAAATCCCGCCCATTTTTTTCAAAGAAATGGAACAAATAATCCTAAAATTTATATGGAACCAGAAAAGACCTCGAATAGCCAGAGGAATTTTGAAAAAGAAAGCCAAAGTTGGTGGCATCACAATTCCAGGCTTCAAGCTCTATTACAAAGCTGTCATCATCAAGACAGTATGGTACTGGCACAAAAACAGACACATAGATCAGTGGAACAGAATAGAGAGCCCAGAAATAGACCCTCAACTCTATGGTCAACTAATCTTCAATAAAGCAGGAAAGAATGTCCAATGGAAAAAAGACAATCTCTTCCACAAATGATGTTGGGGAAACTGGACAGCCACTTGCAGAAAAATGAAACTGGCCATTTCCTTACATCACACACAAAAATAGACACCAAATGGGTGAAAGACCTCAATGTGAGAAAGGAATCCATCAAAATCCTTGAGGAGAACACAGGCAGCAACCTCTTCGACCTCAGCAGCAGAAACTCCCTCCTAGAAACATTGCCCAAGGCAAGGGAAGCAAGGACAAAAATGAACTATTGGCACTTCATCAAGATCATAACTTTTGCACAGCCAAAGAAACAGTCAACAAAACCAAAAGACAACTGACAGACTGGGAGAAAATATTTCCAAATGACATATCAGATAAAGGGCTAGTATCCAAAATCTATAAAGAACTTATCAAACTCAACACCCAAAGAACAAATAATCCAATCAAGAAATGGGCAGAGGACATGAACAGACATTTCTGCAAAGGAGCCATCCAGGTGGCCAACAGACACATGAAAAAGTGCTCCATATCACTCAGCTTCAGGGAAATACAAATCAAAACCACAATGAAATATCAACTCACACCAGTCAAAAAGGCTAAAATTAACAAGTCAGGGAATGACAGATGCTGCTGAGGATGCGGAGAAAGGGGAACCCTCCTACACTGTTGGTGGGAATGCAAGCTGGTGCAACTACTCTGGAAAACAGCATGGAGGTTCCTCAAAGAGTTGAAAATTGAGCTACACTAAAACTCAGCAATTGCACTTCTGGGTATTTACCCTAACGATACAAATGTAGTGATCTGAAGGGGCACATGCATCTGAATGTTTATAGCAGCAATGTCCACAATAGCCAAACTATGGAAAGAACCGAGATGTCCATCAACCAGATGAATTGATAAAGAAGAGTGGTATATATATACAATGGAATACTATGCAGCCGTCAAAATAATTGAAATCTTGCCATTTGCGATGATGTGGATGAAACTAGAGGGTATTATGCTTATGAAGTAAGTCAATCAGAGAAGGACAATTATATGATCTCCCTTTTATGAGTAATTTGAGAGGCAAAGTGGGGGGCTTGGGGGATAGGGAAGGAAAAAGTGAAACAAGATGGGATCGGGAGAGAGGCAAAACACAAGAGACTCTTAATTTCACAAAACAAACTGAGGGTTGTGGGGGGTAGGGGGGTTAGGAGAGGGTTGTTGGGTTACAGATTTGGGGAAGGTATGTGCTATGGTGAATGCTATGAAGTGTGTAAACCTGGCGATTCGCAGACCTGCACCCCTGGGGCTAATAATACATTTTTTGTTAATAAAAAATTAAAAATATAATAAAAAATTAAAAATACAAGTGGGCAAGACATCAGAAGTATATTTATTAAGAATTACTTAAAATAATTTCTGCATGTGGCTGTCCAATTTCCCCAACACCATTTGTTGAAGAGACTGTCTTTTTTCCATTGGACATTCTTTCCTGCTTTGTCGAAGATTAGTTGACCATAGAGTTGAGGGTCTATTTCTGACCTGCTCAGGAATGCATTGGGTTAGATGTCTTCACCCCAAGCTTTACCAAAGTGGCAGACCATCACCTCTCTGGAGACCATGCTACAAATGATAGGCAGCAGTAGACCTGAAGTACTTTCACCTGTTTTATATCATAGGACCCAAAAGTCTCCAGACTCCAGCATCAGATCAGGTGTCTTCTCTTATATTAACAATTGTCCAAATACATATATGATCTCAGTTGAGGAGGATGAATAAAAGGAGAAGAAATCAAGTACAAACACTGGATTTCCTCTTATCCCACCATAGGGTACTAAGAAAATAAGGTAATATGCTTATGTAATAATAAACTAAGACTAACCAAAAAACGTTTTGCTCTGCTAGCAAATTTCTCTATGAAAGAGGACTCTGGATCAAATCTTTAAAAACCAGATTCACGGAGGAGTCAAGATGGCGGAGAAGTAGCAGGCTGAGAGGACATCAGGTAGCAGGAGATCAGCTAGATAGCTTATCAAATCATTGCAAACACCTGCAAATCCAACAGGATATCGAAGAAAAGAAGAACACCAATTGTAGAAACAGAAAATCGACCACTTTCTGAAAGGTAGGACCAGCGGAGAAGTGTATAGAAAGTAACGGGAGGATAGACCGCGGGGGAGGGGCTGGCTCCCAGCAACGGAGCACTAAATCGGGACTTTAAAAGTCTGCTCCACTGGGGGACATCACTCCAGAGGCTAAACCAGGGTGAAGCCCACTCGGGATCAGCATGGCCCCAGGTCCCACAGGGTCACAGAAGGATCGGGGGTGTCTGAGTGTCACAGAACTTGCAGGTATTAGAGCGGGGAAGCGGGCTACAGAGACAGAGCTGAGGAGTGAGCTCCCAGCTTGGCATTACCTTGAACCGGTCACAGGCTGGGTGAGCTCGGAGCGCAGCCAGAGTCCAGGGAGACAGGAATGATTGGGGCTTTTCTCCGAGGGTGCACTGAGGAGTGGGGCCCTGAGCTCTCGGCTCCTCCGGGCCAGAGATTGGGAAGTCGCCATTTTCATTCCCGTCCTCCGGAACTCTACGGAAAGTGTTCAGGGAACAAAAGCTCCAGAAAGCAAAACCTAGCGGATTACTTAGCCCGGCCCTTGGTAAGGGCAGTGCAATTCCGCCTCAGGCAAAGACACTTGAGAATCACTACAACAGGCCCCTCCCCCAGAAGATCAACAAGAAATCCAGCCAAGACCAAGTTCACTTCCCAAGGAGAGCATTGGAATTCCAGAGGAGGAGAAAGCAAAGCACGGAATTCATGGCTTTCTCCCCATGGTTCTTTAGTCTTGCAGTTAATTTAATTTTTTCTTTAATTTTACTTTTTTTTCTTCTGCTAATTTTTTTTTACTTTTACCTTTTCTTTTTTAATGTTTTTTAACTAGTTTATTTTAACAATACCTTTCCAAAAAAATAATAATCTTTTTTGAACCTTCATTATTATAGTCATATTTTATCCTTCATAGTATTTAACTTTATTTTTTGTATACACATAGGGTTTTTTTCTTCTAAAAAATTTGGGGTACAACTTCCTCTAGTAGATCAAAATATACCCTAAATCTAGCTCTGGGCTTGTTCTAGTCTACAGGCTGAGCAAATCCTCTCCACTTTCTTTTTCTTTATTCTCCCAAACAACTTACTTTATCAACTCCTTTTTTTAGAAATTAAAATTTTTTTCATCTTTATAAGCATATTCCATCCCTTCATTGTGTTTACCTTATATACGTTTTTCATTCTTTAAAATTTTGGGAGGTAGTTTCTTCTAAGAGACCAAAACACCCCACAATTAAGTGGGTGACCCTGTTCTAGTCACCCGTGTAATATATATATATATTTTTTTCTTTTTTATATTTTTTCTTTATTGTTTTCTTTTTAAATTTTTTTTTCCCTGAACTTCTTTTTATCCCCTTTCTCCCCCCCACGATTTGGGGGTCTCTTCTGATTTGGTTAAAGTTAATTTTCCTGGGGTCTTTGTCACCCTTTTAGTATTTTATTTGCTCCTTCATATACTCTTATCTGGAAAAAATGACAAGGCAGAAATACTCACCACAAAAAAAAAAAAAAAAAAAAAAAAAAAAAAAAAAAAAAAAAAAAAAAAAAAAAAAAAAAAAAAAAAAAAAAAAAAAAAAAAAAAAAAAAAAAAAAAAAAAAAGAAGAGGCAGTACTGAAGGCTAGGGACCTAATCAATACAGACATTGGTAATATGTCAGATCTAGAGTTCAGAATGACGATTTTCAAGGTTCCAGCTGGGCTCGAAAAAGGCATGGAAGATATTACAGAAACCCTCTCTGGAGATATAAAAGCCCTTTCTGGAGAAATAAAAGAACTAAAATCTAACCAAGTTGAAATAAAAAAAGCTATTAATGAGGTGCAATAAAAAATGGAGGCTCTTACTGCTAGGATAAATGAGGCAGAATAAAGAATTAGTGATATAGAAGACCAAATGACAGAGAATAAAGAAGTTGAGCAAAACAGGGACAAACAGCTACTGGACCATAAGGGGAGAATTCGAGAGATAAGTGACACCATAAGACGAAACAACATTAGAATAATTGGGATTCCAGAAGAAGAAGAAAGAGAGAGGGGAGCAGAAGGTATATTGGCGAGAATCATTGTAGAGAACTCCCCTAATATGGCAAAGGGAACAAGCATCAAAATCCAGGAAGTGCAGAGAACCCCCCTCAAAATCAACAAGAATAGGTCCACACCCCGTCACTAATAGTAAAATGTACAAGTCTTAGCGACAGAGAGAAAATCCTGAAAGCAGCCCGGGGAAAGAAGTCTGTAACATAAAATGGTAAAAATATTAGATTGGCAGCAGAGTTATCCACAGAGACCTGGCAGGCCAGAAAGAACTGGCATGATATATTCAGAGCACTGAACGAGAAAAACATGCAGCCAAGAATACTATATCCAGCGAGGCTATCATTGAAAATAGAAGGAGAGATCAAAAGCTTCCAGGACAAACAAAAACTGAAAGAATTTGCAAACACCAAACCAGCTCTACAGGAAATATTGAAAGGGGTCTTCTAAGCAAAGAGAGAGCCTAAAAGTAGTAGATCAGAAAGGAACAGAGACAATACACAGTAACAGTCACCTTACAGGCAATACAATGGCACTAAATTCATATCTCTAAATAGTTACCCTGAATGTTAATGGGATAAATGCCCCCAATCAAAAGACACCGGGTATCAGAATGGATAAAAAAACAAAACCCATCAATATGTTGCCTACAAGAAACTCATTTAAACCCGAAGACACCTCCAGATTTAAAGTGAGGGGGCGGCAAACAATTTACCATGCTAATGGACATCAGAAGAAAGCTGGGGTGGAAATCCTTATATCAGATCAATTAGATTTTAAGCCAAAGACTATAATAAGAGATGAGGAAGGACACTATATCATACTCAAAGGATCTGTCCAACAGGAAGATCTAACAATTTTAAATATCTATGCCCCTAATGTGGGAGCAGCCAATTATATAAGCCAATTAATAACAAAATCAAAGAAACACATCAACAATAATACAATAATAGTAGGGGACTTTTACACTCCCTTACTGAAATGGACAGATCATCCAAGCAAAAGATCAACAAGGAAATAAAGGCCTTAAGTGACACACTGGACCAGAAGGAAATCACAGATATATTCAGAACATTTCATCCCAAAGCAACAGAATACACATTCTTCTCTAGTGCACATGGAACATTCTCCAGAATAGGTCACATCCTGGTTCATAAATCAGGTCTCAACCAGTATCAAAAGATTGGGAACATTCCCTGCATATTTTCAGACCACAATGCTCTGAATCTAGAACTCAATCACAAGAGGAAATTTGGAAAGAACCCAAATACATGGAGACTAAACAGCATCCTTCTAAAGAATGAGTGGGTCAACCAGGAAATTAAAGAAGAATTGAAAAAATTCATGGAAACAAATGATAATGAAAACACAATGGTTCAAAATCTGTGGGACACAGCAAAGGCAGTCATGAGAGGAAACTATATAGCAATACAAGCCTTTCTCAAGAAACAAGAAAGGTCTCAAGTACACAACCTAAGCCTACACCTAAAGGAGCTGGAGAAAGAACAAGAAAGAAAGCCTAAACCCAGCAGGAGAAGAGAAATCATAAAGATCAGAGCAGAAATCAATGAAATAGAAACAAACAAACCAAAAAAAAAAAAAAAAAAAAAAAAAAAAAAAAAAAAAAAAAAAAAAAAAAAAAAAAAAAAAAAAAAAAAAAAAAAAAAAAAAAAAAAAAAAAAAAAAAAAAAAAAAAAAAAAAAAAAAAAAAAAAAAAAAAAACAATAGAACAAATCAATGAATCTAGGAGCTGGTTCTTTGAAAGAATTAATAAGATTGATAAACCCCTGGCCAGACTTATCAAAAAGAAAAGAAAAAGGACCCAAATAAATAAAATCATGAATGAAAGAGGAGAGATTACAACCAACACCAAAGAAATACAAACAATTATATGAACATACTATGAGCAAGTCTACACCAACAAATTTGACAATCTGGAAGAAATGGATACATTCCTAGAGACATATAAACTACCACAACTGAACCAGGAAGAAATAGAAAACCTGAACAGACCCATAACCAGTAAGGAGATTGAAACAGTCATCAAAAATCTCCAGACAAACAAAAGCCCAGGGCCAGATGGCTTCCCAGGGGAATTCTACCAAACATTT
>PISX010029713.1:0-19674 GCA_004024625.1 Mellivora capensis
ATGAGATGCAAAATGGTACACTTTGCAAAACAGTATGGCAGTTTCTTATAAAGTTAAACAAAATATGACCCAGAAATTCCACTCCTAGGTATCTACCCAAGAAAAATGAAAACCTATGTCCACACAGACTTGTATGCAAATATTCATGGCAACATTATTCATAATAACAAGAACTGGAACAACTCAAATGTTTATGAAATGGTGAACGGCTAAACAAATTATGGTATAGTCATAAAGTAGAATACTACTGGGCAATAAAAAGGAACAAACTACTGACATACACAACAATATAGTTGAAACTCAAAAACATCACACTAAGTGAAAGAAGCCACACACAAAAGACTACCCATGATTCCATTTACATGAGACTTTAGAAAAGGTAAACCACCATGACAAAAGCAGATTGGTGGTGACCTGCGGGGTGGGACTGGGGAAAGGGAACTGAGTGTAAAGGGGCAGGAGTTAATTTTTGGGGGTGATGTTCTAGTCTTGATTTTGGTGGTGGTTACCCAACTGTATGCCAAAACTCATCAATATGTATACTTAAAAATGGGTAAATTTTATTAAAATTCATTATATTCATCCTCTATTATAAATTCATCCTCCATTATAAATTCTACCTCAATCAACTATGGGGAAAAACCTCACATAAAACACAGTAGCATTTCTCCTTGACTAATTATAATTTTAAAATAATTGATAATTGATAAATAACTATAAGTAATTGATAAATAACTAGTTTTTTAATAAGATATTTGACACATCAAGAAAAATTATATAAAACTTGGAAAAAAGACAAAGGGAGGGTTGTATGTCCTTTTAGTGTCATACTGGAAGACTGCTTAAGAGGCCATGTAAGAAATACGTAATTCTCAAGGAAAATATCCTTGTATCTGACTCTCCTATTACTGTTGGTTGAAGGCCCAAATGCTGTGAAATTTGTAACTTGCAGATTTTTGTGTCTAACAGAAATGCAAATGATTTCTGTTTAGAAGATAACCTCAAAGGTGATTGGTTTACTGCCTTATAGGACATCAATTAGTTTTGAATCTAATTTGCAATACTCTTTAACATTCTTTTTCAAATGCCTATAAATACCCAAGTCTTCAAATGCTCTTTGAACAAATATTTTCCCTCATTTCTCTCGCCAAAGAGTTCAAAACTTTTGATACAAGTTTATTCTGTAGTTGTATAAAATCATGTTTTTAATTTCTTAAGAATCATATTCTGGGGATGCCTGGGTGGCTCAGTCGGTGAAGCATCTGCCTTCAGCTCGGGTCATGATCCCGGGGTC
Source organism: Mellivora capensis (assembly GCA_004024625.1). Taxonomy (NCBI): domain Eukaryota; kingdom Metazoa; phylum Chordata; class Mammalia; order Carnivora; family Mustelidae; genus Mellivora; species Mellivora capensis. The sequence continues at coordinate 1,295 of PISX010029713.1, forward strand.
CGAGGATCGAGTCCCGCATCAGGACTCCCTGCTGAGCAGGGAGCTTGCTTCTCCCTCTGCCTCCACTGTTCCCCCAGCTTGTACTCTCTTTCTCTCTCCCTCTCTGACAAATAAGTAAAATCTTTAAAAAAAAAAAAAAAAAAAAGAATCATACTCTGATTACTATTGCATAATGCTTCGTTTGAGTGTCACTTGAAATCACCTCAGGCACACACTGATATAAGTCATACATTTTGAGAAACCCATTAGGTTACACCTGAAGTGAAAATGTGAAGGATTATTTCTCAGCACACTGCACTTTTTAAAATAACTTTTTATTATTCCGTGTTAGTGTCAGGATTAAGGAATCCTGATGGAGGCTCCTTTTTTTTTTTTTTTCCCATGTTGCAGCCTACCACGTAGACTTATAGAGATAAGTCCTCACCCCGTGCATTAAAGCCTTCAAAATGCTACCCCTTCATAAAAGTGAGACTTGATTTTATCTTAGAAATCAGTACTTTGTTTCTTGGATATTTCTTCTTCATCTCCAACTTCATCTTCAGTGACCTCAGATCCAGTGGTATATTCTTCTTCTTCTGAAAATAACGATTGTTGTTTCTGAATTAAAAAACAAAACAAAACAAACACACCCTTTAAAAAACATAGTATTAACACATTTCTTATGGATTCTTTCAAATACATTTATCTAAATGTATTCTGGATAAATAAATTTTTTCAAACACACTTTTCTAAATGAGCCACACAAGATCTGATAAAGTAACCAATGCCTAGTATAACATTTGGGAAATGGACATAAGAATTTCTATGCTTAGGATAGGGTCACGTTACATTAAACATTTTTTTTAAAGATTTTATTTATTTGACAGAGAGAGACACAGCGAGAGAGGGAACACAGTAGAGGGAGTGGGAGAGGGAGAAGCAGTCTCCCTGCGGAGCATGGAGCCCGACGCCAAGCTCGGGGCTCGATCCCAGGACCCTGGGATCATGACCTGAGCCGAAGGCAGATAGATGCTTATGACTGAGCCATCCAGGCGCCCCTACAATAAACATTTTTAAATTATTTCCTTCACATATCCTAGCAGAGTGAAGGGCACATAAAGGTCCTCAGCATTTGTCAAACTGCACCTCTATCACTCAACTGAATGTGTAGGTTCCTTGATATTAAGATTAATAATTGCCATTATTAAAGTAGTCTCATAAGCAAGTACAGGTACACATTCCCTGGATAAATGTGGTCCTGGGTTACTCAACAATAGCTGCATCAGCTTCCTGTTTCTGCCTACCCACCCCACTTTCTGCCATCACTGATCCAAATTTCAGTTGCATTCTTGTGAATATTGATGGCAGATGGCAGAGTAGTGGCAAATAGGTAAAAGAAAAAAAAGAAATCAACCAACAAACCAAACAAATTTCGCCTGGAATTTAATAGATTTGTTTTTTTGTTCTATGTCCTAATGTGACTTAAATGGGAGTTTTAGAAGTCATTAGGGACACTTAAGGAGTATACAACAAGATAATAGAGTATATGTCTGTTTTAAACAATGGCATTTTCAGTAAGTGCAAAATTACAAAAGCTGAAAAGGATAAATGATTTGAACTAAAATCTGTAAAATAAGATACTGGTAAGATTCTATTAAACTAAACTTTAATTGTGGAAGAAAGAGATCCATGAAAGTGGAATATATTTGCTTACTTACCAGTTGCAGAGTCCAATTTTTCAGTGACAAAAACTATAAGAAAGACAAAGGAATAAGAGATTAATAAATCTGCATCTACCCAGACTGCAGCTCCTTATTTTTATGTGGAGACTGTGGAAGAGTTGAAAAAAAGCTGCAACTATAGTTCCTTTCCAGTTTGAAACATAACTTAAAACTCAGGCTGAAAATGATGTATTACAAATTTTTTATATCTGCTGCCTAGAGAATATGTTTACAAAAAAAAAAAGAAGAAGAAGAAGAAAGAAAATCAATACTTCCCAGTGTCATTTCCAAAAGATAAGCAAATCACATGTAGAGATAATCTACCTTATTTTTTGAACTATTTCAATCACTTTTTTTTTTAAGATGTATTTGTTTGCTTGAGAGAGAGAATGAGAGAGCACAAGCAGAAGGAGAGAGATTCTTAAGCAGACTTTGTGCAGAGTGTGACTCGGGGCTTGATCTCATGACTCCTAGATCATGACCTGAGCTGAAACCAAGAGTTGGATACATAACTGACTAGGCCACCCAAGGGCCCCTTCAATTACTTCTTAATGTTTATATTTTACTATAAATTAAGTAACCAGATTATATATAGATATTCAAGAAATCTAACTTGCTATTTGGTATATAATTCATAAATGAATGTTAATGATTGAATATTTATAGACATTTGAAGTTTACAATGCATTTTACATGGAATATTTCACTTTGTCAAGTAAACGCTACCTCAGCCAATACAAAGCCCAGAAGTTCACAGGCAATTGGAGATTCCCTGGTTGTCAGTAACAAGAATCAAAAGAATCAAAGCTATCCGGCCATCTGAAAAATATTTGTTTTGAAATCTTGCAAAAACTAAATGAATTCCTGATTACAATTTAAAAAAAGGAATTTCGTACCAAAAAAAATGTATAGAATTAGGAGAGGACAAAATATCCCATTCACTCTATCTTCAATTCTCAAATTATTAGTTGTCCATAATAAAACCTCTGAAGACCATGTTAAATTTTTTCCCCCAAATTTAAGTTGATTAGTTATTAGTTGAGCGCAAGGAACATGTCCTATTACCCTTAGAGTCCTACTAACTCAGCATAATACCTTGTTGTTATGATCAGGTAGTCAGTAAATGCTTATCAAGCAAATACTTTATTAGTACCACGCTCTAACCAACTGAGCTAACTGGCCACCCTTCAACCAAATATTTTAATTTCAGTTTAAACCAATTACATTTCTGTTAAAGATTAAATGTCATCAGTTGTTTATATCAGTAAAGAATAAGTGAAACAGCTACTCACAGCATTGAGCTCCCCACTTTTGGGGCCCCATGGTGTATTTGGCTCCAGTAAAACATCACAATCCAGACTCTTTTCATCACAGGGACCAACCCCAGAATCACTTGAAAGAAAAAAGACATTTTATGGAGAAATATTCAATTTCATAAGAAGTGAAATGCCAATGATATCTTTTTTATTGCAAATATTTTATAAATCGCTCTTTAGAAACATAGTTCTTGAGCATAAAGTATGTCACCTCAACATTTACATTGCTTAATTCATCTAGTGATTCCCCCAGCAGAAGACACTGCCCATAGGGGATCATTATGGCACGACCACACACTTGCCAGGTGGTGAAACAGACTGCTATGACCGGTACTTCTGTGAGAAAGGCCTTCATTAAAGGGTCCCCCACTCCCCCACCTGACCGCCGGCTGCAACTGCAAAATGACAGAAGTGACTTCAGAAATTATTAAACTCAAGGAGTTCAAATTTATGCAAAGATGACCTCAACAACTGACTGTTTTTTTTCTAGTTGCATCAATCAAGCATTTAAGAAGGGCTTAAGTAACTTGGGCAAAGAAAAAACCCTCAAAAAGTGAATTGTGGGTCCCAAACTTTCAATCACCAAAGACTCCTTTTATTCATTTTTCTTCCCCTTGGACCTCCAACATTTTGAAGTATTTTTCCTACCAAGTAAATACCTGCTTGCGCTGAATGGGAGCTAACATATAATTTCAGTAAGCTTTCTGAAATGATGTAAACGACCGGGGGATTGATTTGGGGAAACACTAGGGAATGGAGGATTCTGATATGTGAAGCACAAATAAAGCTGCAGCACAGCGTTCTCCCCTCCGCCTCACCTAACTGTATCTTTAGAAAAAGGCACAACAATGACGTCTTTGTGTTTGTAGAGATCGTCCAGTATTTTAGCAGTCGGGCAGGACGGCAAATCTCCACCTTCACCTTGATGCTCAAGAGCAGCCACGTGGTCCTTCACTTTACAACCCTGTGTCATAAGAGACACTAAATTAGAGAGGTTGGTTTGTTATAGAAATGTTCCTGTAAAGATGATTGTATGGTTTTGTTCTTCTTTGCCCGGCAATATCGTCATAGCAACCATTTTACCACTTTTTTTTTTTTTTAGAGATTTTATTATTTTTTTGTCAGAGAGAGAAAGTGAGCACAAACAGACAGAGTGGCAGGCAGAGGCAGAGAGAGAAGTAGGCTCCCCACTGAGCGAGGAGCTCGATGTGGGACTGGATCCCAGGACACTGGGATCATGACCTGAATTGAAGGCAGCTGCTTAAACCACTGAGCCACCCAGGCATCCCAGATTATATTAATTTATTTTAGAGAGAGAGAGAGAATGTATGTGGACAAACAGGGGTATAGGCTGAGGGACAGGGAGAGAGAGAGAATCCTAAGCAGAGTCCACGCTGAGCACAGAGCCTGATCTCATGACCCTGAGACCATGACCTGAGCCAAAACCAAGAGTCAGATTGTTATGGGGCACCTAGGTGGCTCAGTGGGTTGGGCGTCTGCCTTCTGCTCAGGTCATGATCTCAGGGTCCTAGGATTAAGCCCCGCATCAGGCTCCCTGCTCTGAGGCGGGGCCTGCTTCTCCCTTTCCTGTTCCTCCTGCTTGTGCTCTCTCTGTCAAATAAATAATGAAATCTTAGGGGGAAAAAAAGGGCCAGATGCTTACCCCACTGAGCCAAACATGTGCCCCTTGTCATTTTTTAATAGTTATTTATTTATTTTTTAAAAAAGATTTTATTTATTTATTTATTTGACAGAGAGAGAGAAAAACAGGAAAGTACAAGCCAGGGAAGTGGCAGAGGGAGAGGGAGAAGCAGGCTCCCCTTTGAGCAGGGAGCTCAACTTGGGGCTTGATCCTATAACCCCGGGATCATGACCCAAGTGGAAGGCAGTTGCTTAACCAACTAAACCACCCAGGATTCCCATTTTTTTATAGTTTATAATTCCCTACCAAAAATTTCCAAGCTTAGCTTCTATCAACTTAAACTAGTAATCTTCTTTATTTTATAGTCTGTGTCAATAATTCCAATATTTATAGTTTCTGTGGCATAAATTCTACTGTTCCCCTTCTTGGTAACCTACTTCCATCTATGTCAGGTTATCTTTCTATGTTGAATATTTTATTAAAAAATTGTTTGTAGCAATAATTTGAGGTGTAGAATAATGTTATTTTCTCCCAAAGAGAATTTTTACTGCTTTTGCTAGGTGTCTGGGAACAACAGCAATCCAAAATGACCTTAATCCAAGTTCAGAACTTGAAATTTCCTAGGCCATGCAACTGAATCAAAGCCAGTTGCTGGCTGGGTGTTACCCAGGCAAAGAATAGTTTATTTCTGATTTAATCTTCTTTTCTTTGGATCCCAGCTGAAAGTGTAAGGATAGAACTGTTATTCATTACTAACTCCATTCCTCCAGATCCTTTCCAGACTGGTATTTGCAACCAGGGCAAAAATGGTCCTGAGTGCTGGCTCCCTTAGGTTTCTATCATTTCCTATACCTTAACACTAATTCCTTATTATCTTATTAGCTTTTTTGATGCTTTCAATTTAATCTTTATATTTATATATCATTTACCTTTTTTATTTTTTTATATTTTAAATTTATTTATTTGTCAGAGAGAGAGAGAGAGAGAGCGAGCACAGGCAGACAGAGTGGCAGGCAGAGGCAGAGGGAGAAGCAGGCTCCCTGCCAAGCAAGGAGCCCGATGTGGGACTCAATCCCAGGACGCTGGGATCATGACCTGAGCCAAAGGCAGCCGCTCAACCAACTGAGCCACCCAGGCGTCCCTCATCTACCTTTTTTAGTTGCCTTTTGATGGGAGGAATGGTCTGAATTACTAGGTCTGCCATTACTAGAACTACAAATCACCATATAAACTATTTAGATTTCACTTAACCTAAGAAATCACCTCAACAATATCCATGATGTCACATAAAGATTTATCATACGGTTTAATTACTATTTATTCCTCAACTGTCTCATGAATGGAATATAAGGGGTTAACACAACCAAGAAATAGACAATAACAAGACAACGAGTTGCAACCTTCAGAAGTATTGTTTACAACAATGTGAACATGATAGTTAAAACAGAAACACCATAACCACAAAGAAATCAATGACTAAAAATCATATTACTGCAAAATATAAGAAAACCATGAATTAATAAATGTCTTGGGCCTATCCAAGCTAATTCCATTTCATTTATGGTGTCATACCTGATTTAAATAGCTTTGTACGCAAACCATCTAGCTAACATTAAATACAAACATTATGTGGGTAACCTATTACCTCATCAATAAAATTTCTGACTAATTGAAGTTGGTGACTGATTGCAAATATAACAAACTACCTTCCAGCTTAAATCCCATGATCCACCATTTCAATAACATTCATGTTAATACCCCAAATTCCTTGGCCCTAAATCTCATCATACCCATCTGGTAAAACCTCAATGACTGACTGCCTCCATATTTGCACTCAAGCAGCTTAGCCCTGCTGGAGAGAGTCACATAAAAGGCATGCTGGATTTCATTGTGAATTTAGGATTACCAAACTCCAATGGGCTCTCAAATTGCTTAGAAACCTACAACCTTTCTCTGGGAAGTTCACTCTCATGTTTTCCAAAAAGACTATTTCAAACCTTGAATACTTTCTTCAAACCTTGGAAGAACCTTCCCTTTCCCCTCTCAATCTTAGCAGATGGCTTTTCCTCATACTTCAGAGACAAGAGGAAAGGCATTAGATTGGAAAAAATGCATCCAAATGATAAAAACACAATTTTACTAATAACTGCAAACACTCTACTCTTTCTTTACTGTTTCAACAGGGGAATTGCCCTTCTTCTCGTCTAAACTAATACTGCCTCATAACCTTATATCATCAACCTCTCCTCCTCAACTGGATCTCCCACTGGCTTTAAAAAAGATCTCTAATGTTAAAACAAAATAAGGCAGAAACAATAACCAAATACCTATAGTGTAATTACTGATTTAGCTTCTCCATTCTCCAATTTCCCAAAAGAGCTGCTATTCATACTGCCCACATTTATTCTTCCACAACCCATACCAATCTGGCTTTGGTATCTAGTACTCCAACAAAACAGTTCTTCTCACATGAATTCCAGGTTACCATAGTTAAAGGACAGATTTCTTTCATTATTTTATCTGACTTCTTGGCAGTATTTGGCATCATGGACTACTTTCTCTTTCTTCAAATACTACTCCTTTGATTTTCATGACAACATCCTTGGTTTTCCTTCTATTATTCCTGCCGCTCCTGATCTTTGTCTTTTGTAGGCTCGTGCTTTGCTATCCAGCCATTAAATTCTGGGAGTTTCTCTAGGCTTCTCTGTAGGCTCTCTGCTCTTCTTATGCTCACCTAGACCTGCTGGTTTCAATTCTCACTTATGTGCAAAAAGACTTAAAATTATCACCTCCAGGTAGCCAATTCTCTGAGCCCCCAAACCCACATATCTAACACTCTTTGCCTGGTTGTCTCCTAAAATACCTCAGTCTCAAAATGTCCAAAACAGAACTCATGAGCTTCTCTCCAAACCTAATTCCCTTCTTGTTTCCTCCTCAGTAGACAGCACTGCCACTATCCAGTAGCACAAGCAAGAAACTGAGTTATTCTTGACTTTTTCCTCTGTGATATAATCCATCAAGCCATTTCAGTTTTACCTTCTAAATTCTGAATTCATCTTTACAACCCTGGGCCAAGCTATCTTTAAGACTAAGCAGTAACTACTCTCATACCTGACGACACTTAAATATTCCTAAGCCACTCTCCACACTGCAACTAATCTTCAAAACTCAAAATTTAAAAACAAAAAACAAAACAAAAAAAAAACCATGGCCTACAAGCTCCCGCCCCTGCATTGCCTAACACCTACCTACCTTGCTAGCCTTTTCTTAAACTGTTTTCTATAACAGGCAGTTTTGTTCAGTCTTTCTCATTCACTGTGTTCCTTCTGGCCTTGGTATTCAGACTATGTCCCTCCTCTTTGCCTCACAAACTCCTACCCACCCTTCAGATTTCAACCAAATGCCAACTCCTTGACTTCAATGACCAGGTCAGACCAGCCTATTATAGACATTTATGGCCCTGCATACTTCTTCAAACATTTCTTTGCATGCTTTTTTACCCCCCTTTTGATACTACTGCACGAGCTATAAGCTCCACAAAGAGAGAAACTATTTAATTTTATAGAAATTAGATTATTTTCTGCCTTGCACAGTGTGTGACACAACTGTGGTACTTTATAAATAACTGTTGTATGGATGAGGAGGAGGAAGAGCTTTAGGTTCTTTTCCTCCGCTAATGAAATTTAATTACATAACATTTTCAAGTGTTAATGATCAAGGACTCATTACAACACACAAATACCATCAATCTGGAAACAACCTAAATGTTCATTGATAGGAGGTTGGTTAAATAAATTGTGATATATGCATGGCTTAGGATATTGTGCAGCAGTAAAAGAAATGACAGAAAGATAACCTAGGTATATTATTGATTGAAAAGGGCAAGTTACAGAATAATATGAACAGTATGATCCTATTTCCAATGTAAAAAACTGCGTATAATTTGTGCCTGAAATGTATAAAACAGGGGTGCCTGTGTGGCTCAGTTGGTTAAGCGTCTGCCTTCGGCTTAGGTCATGATCTCAGGGTCCTGGAATCAAGCCCTGCATCGGGCTCCCTGCTTTGTGGGGAGCCTGCTTCGCCCTCTCCCACTGCCCCACTCCCAGCTTGTATGCGTGCTCTCTCTCAAATAAATAAAACCTTGAAAAGAGAGAAGGCAAGAAAACTTAATATCAAAAAAAAGAAACACTGTATAAAACAAAGTCTGAAAGGAAACTGTTAACTGTGGTTACCTCTAAGAAAAGATGCAGAACAAGAGAATGGTATAAAGGGACTTCTACTTTTAACTGTACTTATTTTTGTATTGTTTAAAGTCTTTCCTATATGAATGTATCATCTTTATGCTTTAAAGACAACAAAAGGAGGAAAGATTAAATAGACAGTGCAGTGAGCACTGTTAACTACAAAAGGGCAACATCCAAAATTTACCTCGCTGGCTCAATTGGTGGAGCATGAGACTCTTGATCTTGAGGTTGTAAGTTTCAGCCCCATGCTGGGTGGAGAGATTACTTAAAATAATAAAATCTTTTTTTAAAATAAAATCTTTAAAACAAACAACAAAAAAACAAAATTTACCTTTGTAAGCTGAGTGGGATCAAACCGAAGAACCTTTTGGTTACAGCAGGGATAAATACCAGTGCCAACAGTACTCAGTGAACTTGATGCGGTAGGATAAACCACTGTTTCTGAGTGATATTGACAATGTGAAAATTCTATACAGAGAAAAGCCTGAATAAAAGAAATATATAAAATCAATTATTATTCCCACAATAAAATTCTACAAAAAAAATTACTCAGGACTACATAATGTATGTTCCATTTATTTTCTTTTTAATTTTTAAAAAATATTTTATTTTTTTTTATTTGGGAGAGCAAGAGAGTACAAGCAGGGGGAAGGGTAGAGGGAGAGGAGAAGCAGACTCTGTGCTGGGCAGGGAGCCCAATTGGGGATTTGATCCCAGGACCCTTGGATCATGACCTGAGCCTAAGGCAGATGCTTAACCAACTGAGCCACCCAGGTGCCCCTGTATATTCCATTTAAATAACACGTACAGAAAAGGCAAATCTCTAGAGACACAAAGTAGATTAGTGGTTTCCTGGGGTTGGCGATAAATTGGGGAATGGCAGCAAATGGAAACAAGGGACCTTTTTTGGAATGGTGAAAATGTACTAAAATTAGATGGTGGTGATAGATGAACAACTCTGTAAACTTACTAAGAATCAGTGAATCGTACACTTAAAATGAATGAATTTTATGGCAGGTAATTACACCTCAATGAAGCAAAGCAAAAACAAAACACTTTACTCAAAATTCAGGTGCATTAAATTGATCTCGATGTACATCTAATTTTATAAATAGCTAATCAAATAAAAAGTTTTCCAATGAAAAAACGAAATAAAATTTGCTTCGTTTGATTATTCTTAGACATATTTTTTAAGATAAATATTTAGCACCAATGTTAATGAAAACTATGTGATAACTTTAAATAGCTGAATAGTTGAATTTTAATAATAAAATTAATAGTTTTCAGATATGTTTACAAGTTGATAAAATAAAGAACAACATTAACAATTTTAAGCACTTATTTTAAACATAAAAGCAATAAAAGATAGTCCATAATTCCAAATTCTTAGTCATTAGTTCCAATTATGATTTTTAAATAGTTTTAAATTTAATTTTGAGTCTAGGAGTGCCTGGGTGGCTCAGTCACTTAAGCGGCCAACTCCTGGTTTCGGCTCAGGTCATGATCTCAGGGTCCTCAGATTGAGTCCCACATTAGGCTCTGCGCTCAGCAAGAAGTCTATTTGAGGATTTTCTCTTTTCCTCTCTGCCCCTTGCCCCTGCACTCTCTCTCCTTCTACAATAAATAAATCTTTTAAACATTTTTTGAGTGATAATAGCTATAAGGTGCACTCTCATGCACAAAATATTTTACATCTGAAATATTTTACGAGTTTATAAACTCTCCATAAAAAATACTGTAAATCAATATTCAATTTGCTATAAAGAAGTGAAAAAGTCCCTCATACTTTCTGTGTTCCGACATGCTAAACAAGTCAGATTTTAGAAGTTTGAAATCCTTGATTATAAGTGCTAGTCCACTGTAGGGAGTATCTACTAAATATCTACCAAGTTTAAAAAACAAACAAACAAACCCCCTCCCCCGCCCCCCAAACCTAAGCTAACAACAAACAGTGCTGGTGAGAGTGTGGAACAACTGGAACTCTCCCACAGAGCTGGCAAGAATGCAAAATGACTCAAGGACTTTGGGAAACTAAGCGTCATAAATGTTAAGCTTACATTTACAACACAATCCAGCAATTCTACTTTTAGGTAATAACTCAAGAGAAATGAAAATGTATGTTCATATGAAAGCCTGTATGGAAATGTTTATAGTTGCTTTTTTCATAATAGCTCTAAACTAGAAACACTATAAAATCCTTCACAGGTGAGTGGATAAATATACTGGGATACATTTACACGATGTAGCACAAAGAAGGAATAAACTGACACATAAAGCAATATGGATAAACTTCAAATCCATTTGTTAAGTAAAAGAAGGCAGGTCAAAAGCTAAATACAGTATGATTCTATGTATATGACATTCTGGAAAAGCCAAGTAAACAGGGACAGTAAACAGATCAGTGCTGCTAGAGGCTGGGGTGGAAGAATAAATGAGAAGGGGCCCAGAGGAATGTCTAGGCTGATGGAAGTGGCTTATGCTTTGACTGTGGTGGTAGTTACATGATTATATGTGTTTGTCAAACCTCATAAAAAAGAATGAATTTTACTGTATAAGAATAAATTTTACTAAATGAATGCTATACTTCAACAAATCCAATTAAAAAATTGTGGGAATTGGGAGTCCATTGGGTGGAAATTTACATAGTTTGAAAAAACTCACCATGATAGGTTTGATAAACTGTTCTTCCTTCCATCTACTGAAAACTGTTACTCAAGTGAGAGAGGAAAGTTACTGGGGGCAGGGAGACATTAGGCATTTATAAAAAAATTTATGTAGAACACTCTGGATTTATACCTAAGACTGATTAGGAATGACTGTGACTTACAAAAATCTACTTATTCTATAAAAGGATTTATTACAGATACCTTCAAATAATAATCTTTCTTATGTTTTTATTACAGATTTCATTTATTAAACAAAATGAGCAAAATCTTTTAATCTTTTTGGGAACACAACTGCTATAGTAATAAGAGCACATATCAATAGTACCATATCTACAAAGTACTTCTGAGTTTCTAAAGAAATTAATGGGCTAACAGAGAAACAGTTTGGTCCCAAATAATTGAAGGTTGTAAGGATTTTGATTTTTTTTTTCCCACTGAAAAAATAGATTTGGTCACTTAAAACCTGTTGATTTTCTAAAAATTAGACAAAGCATGATTGTTTCAGTAATGAAAATAAAGAGGAGGTTGAAGATACAGTAAGAGAGACAAAACCAGATACAAGCAATGTTTAATAGTGCCACTGTTTTTACCACTAGTTTCTTTTTTTTTTTTTTTAAGATTTTATTTATTTATTTGACAGATAGAGATCACAAGTAGGCAGAGAGGCAGGCAGAGAGAGAGGAGGAAGCAGGCTCCCTGCTTAGCAGAGAGCCCGATGCGGGGCTCGATCCCAGGACCCTGAGATCATGACCTGAGCTGACGGCAGAGGCTTTAACCCACTGAGCCACCCAGGTGCCCCATTTACCACTAGTTTCTTTAAAAAGATGTCATATATTATCCAAACACATCCAAACATACTAATTAAACAGCATATGTTTAAAAAGCCTGCTCTGCCCGCTGGGAATCTGGCTGGCTCAGTTGGTACAGCATGGAATGCTTGATCTCAGGGTTGAGTTTGGCCCCACACTGGATATAGAGATTACTTAAAAACAAAATCTTAGGGGCGCCTGGGTGGCTCAGTCGTTAAGCATCTGCCTTCAGCTCAGGTTGTGATCCCAGGGTCTGGGGATAGAGCCCTGCATTGGGCTCCCTGCTCAGTGGGAAGCCTGCTTCTCCCTCTCCCACTCCCCCTGCTTGTGTTCCCTCTCTTGCTATCTCTCTCTCTCTGTGTCAAACAAATAAATAAAATCTTTTAAAAAAATAAAATCTTAAGAGTTTGCAGAGCAAAATATTAATTTTTTTTTTCTTTTAAGATTTTATTTATTTGACAGAGAGAGAAAGAGAGATCACAAGTGGGCAGAAAGGGAGGGGAAGCAGGCTTCCTGCTGAGCAAAGAGCCAGATGAGGGAATCAATCCCAGGACCCTGAGATCATGACCTGAGCCGAAGGCAGAGGCTCAACCCACTGAGCCACCCAGGTGCCCCGAAATATTGATTCTTTAAAAAAAAAAAACAAACCTCACCTGATAACATCTTGAACAAGTTAGCCAGTTGACTGTTCCCCACAAGCGCCAATATACATCTCTCCAAGATTTTAATTCTTCAAAAAGACTATTCAAATACTCATGAACATCCCAAGTCTTATCCCTGGGTAAAAGAGCCTCAATTATTCTATTATTTTATAAGCAAGTAATAAAAACAATTTGTTTTAAGCAAATGTTTTTAAATTTGTGGCTTATTTCCAAAAACATTCCCCAAATGATAGCTGTGGGATGGACTACACTGAATAGTAGAAAAAAATTTCATTTGGGAGTTTGTTTATTCTCTTTTTCTGTGGACAACAGAAAAAGATACAAAATACTGAATGCCAAATTATTTTGCTAAGCTAAATTAAATATATTTTGAGCACGCTAACAGTTGGGACTTAGGCATATGATGCTAAATAGAACCTTTATTCTAATTGTACATATTGTAAAATAAGTTACTAATCATTGGTGATTCTAAAAATTTCTTTATATTATTTTCAAAAGGCATTTTTAAGTAATTGAGTAATATAGTAATATAAAATCAGGTCTTGGTAGCACACATTTTGAAGTTAATATAAACTTAAAAAATAGCAAAGGCTTAAAACCCTATTCTATGTCCATATGTAACTCCAGTTCCTGTTTTTTCCAAGTCCCTTAATCATTTTGAGCTTTGCTATCTTTGTCCTTATTCAGCAAACAACAAAATATCATGATGTTAATACAAATTGCATAGGCACATCTGTTTTAATTAAAGACAACTTAAAAAAATGTCATCAACAGCTGACTTATAGGAAAATACTTTAAATAAAACAACAAAAATGGATGTTGAAGTCATTATCAAGTTTTTCACATAGAATAGTTATTGCTGTCAGAATGGAAGTACTTTCTGAAAGGTGAAATCAAGTCTCAAGACAAAAAGTAACCCCACATGCTTATAATAACTAATAAAGATTCCCCTAAATATTGTCTGAAGAAAAAAATGAAAAATTTTAAACATGACTCGAGGGGCACCTGACTGGCTCAGTCAGAGGAGTATGTGACTCTTGATCTCAGGGTCATGAGTTTGAGCTCCATGTTGGGTGCAGAGATTACTAAAAGAAAAAAAAAAAAACTTAAAAAAATGCTTAAAAAATAAGCATGACTGTAATATTAATAATAGGGTTAAATGTGTTTCTCTATATTTGTTTTAGTGTTTAAAATACGAAACAACATTTATACTATTTTTTCTTTAACAAAAGTGCTGTACATTTTTAACATAGAAAAAAAAGGACAAAATTAAAAGCATCCATAACACTATCACTTAAAGGTAACACCACAGTTTACATTTTAGTGAATGTTTCTAGTTTTATGACTTTTTTCACTTAATTCACCACTAACAACTTGCTATATAAGTATACATACTTCAACAACATTATTCTCAAAGGCTGCACATTAAGAATTAATTAGACATGTTTTATATAGATATATTAATACATGGATATATTTTAGTTCATTTAATCATTTGGATGTTTCCCTTTTCTTTCCTATCTGAACAATATAGCAATAGGTTTTCTTGTTGAGTGTTTTCACAAATCTAACATTACTTCTGTGGATAAATTCCTAGCAGGAATTTATTTATTTATTTTTATTTATGTATTTTTAGAGAATATATACATTTCAGAATTCTTGCTTTTCTGAGATTTTATACCAATTTACAATACTCTTCCCTCTACCGAGAATAAGAACTAGTTTTGTTTTTTTTTGAGAACTAGTTTTGAATTTAAAGGGGAATAAAATAGGGCTACATATTAATGGAATATTGACAAAGTATGAAGAATAAATAGATTAGGGAATATCCAATTTTATTTTTTTATTTTTTAAGATTTTCTTTATTTATTTGACAGAGAAAAGACACAGCAAGAGAAGGAACACAAGCAAGGTGAGTGGGAGAGGAGAAGCAGGCTCTCCGCTGAACAGGGAGCCCAATGCAGGGCTCGATCCCAATGCAGGGCTCGATCCCAATGCAGGGCTCGATCCCAGGATACTGAGATCATGACCTGAGCCAAAGGCAGATGCTTAATGACTGAGCCACCCAGGCACCCCAGGAATATCCAATTTTAAAGACAATTTCCTCATTTACCAAAATTTATCTGAAAATAAATATGGTTCTCTGTCAAATTCAATATAATGTTTGTATAAATAAAATCATTAGAGAAAAGAAATCATTTTAATGGCACAGACCAGAATATCTTTCAAGATTAATACACAATAATTTTTATTATTTTGAAGTCTAAAAAATCATGAAATTTACTCAGTAAACAAAATACAGCTTTTATTGAAAGCATCTTTGCAAGTCAAAGCTGAATCACATTCAGAAAAAACTGTTGTTCTATACCTTGTAAAATTAGTTATGTCTTTAGAAAAACAGTAGTAATTCACATTTGAAAGGTGTACTTTATTTTTACTGCACCTTATGTGAATGTAGATAATATTTCCATGTTGATCCACATTGATTTTTCCAGGAATGCAAGGAATTCTTCTTTCTGTTTCTTTTGTTAAAAGTTTCTTACACAAATAGCATCTATAACACAAGACACAAAAACAAACAAGAAAAACATTTAAAATGAGGTAAAATTAAACAATTTAGCAGCATTGTATAGAATACCAAAGAAAAACACATCACTGTACCTGTATAATGTTGATGCATTATTCCGAGAATCTGGGTTCAAGTATTCAGGATCAAAAAGTCTCTCAATCTTCTTACAAAAAAGTTTACTATTAACAACAAATGACCAACAAATTAATTTTCTATTATTTACATCATTAAAGTTACTTGCTAGTGATGAAAATAAACACCGACCTATCTGCATATGTAGAAAATAAAATTAGTAAATCCTTGGAGAGACTCTCTTCAGAAATTTATGAAATACTTACAGTGTTCTAATTAAGTAAACTTACTAATGATAAATGCTTAATCAAGAATATATTTGGACAAGAATATTTGATATTGAGGAACTTGAAAACTTAAGGGCCTACTAATAACTTGGTATATGATCTTTGGCAACTAGTTAACCTCTCTGAACCTTGTTTTCTCATCTATAAAATGGGGCTAATAATTCCAAACTCACAAGGTTTTATGAGGATTAAATGAATACTGTTTGCAAAGAGTGCCAGATACAGCATTAAGCATTTGACATATGTTTATAAAAACTTTACAATTCTGTATAATGTGACTAAATTTTAAGTCTTATGTTATTAATTCCAACTGTATATCCTGAGGCCAGATCCGGATTTAGGATATTAACCCCATTTTCAAGTATTTAGGTCTCAGAATTTAGATTAGTACATACCAAAAAAATATTATAAAGCCACTGTAATTAAGATAGTGTACTACTGATATAAGTAGAGACAAAGAAATCAACAAAACTGGACAGCTATATGCAAAAGAATGAAACTGGATCACTTTCTCACACCATACACAAAAAAACCTCAAAACAGATTAAAAACCTAAATGTGAGACCTGATACCATAAAATTCAAAGAAGAAAGCATAGGCAGTATAATTTCTTTGACATTGACCTTTGCAACTTTCTCATAGCTACATGTCCTTAGGCAAGGGAAACAAAAGCAAAAATAAACCATTGGGACTACATCAAAATATAAAGCTTTTGCACATCAAGGAAATCATTAACAAAACAAAAGGCAACCTACTGAATGGGAGAAGATATTAACAACTGATATATAAAAACTTATAAAATTCAATACCAAAAAAACTCTGTCCATGCTCCTAAATAGACATTTTTCCAAGGAGGCATACAGATGGCCAACAGACATATGGAAAAGATGCTCAAAATCACTAATCATCAGGGAAATCAAAATCAAATCAAAACCACAATGAGAAATCACCTTACAAGTGTCAGAATGGTTAGAATAAAAAAGACAAGAAATAACAAGTGACAGCAAGGATGTGAAGAAAAAGGAACTCCTATGCACTGTTGGTGGGAATGTAAATTGGTGCAGCCACTGTGGAAAACAGATGAAGGTTCCTCAAAAGATTGAAAATAGAACCACCATATGATCCAGTAATTCCCCTAATTTGAAAACATACATGCACCCCTATGTTTATTATAATATTATTTACAATAGCCAAGATAAGGAAGCAACCCAGGTGTGCATCCATAGATGAATGGATAAAAGAGATACAGTATATGTATATACATAATGGGATATTACTTAGCCATAAAAAGGATGAGATCTTGCCATTTGTGACAATATGGAAGGACCCCAGAGGGCACTATGCTAAGTGAAAAAGAGAAAAACAAATACCATCTGATTTCACTTATATGTGGAATCTAAAAGACAAATGGATAAACAAACAAAAAGCAGACTCAGACCTACAGAGAACAAACTGATGGCTGCCAGAGGGAAGGGAGATAGGGGAATGGACAAAATGGGTGAAGGACAGTGTAAAATACAGGTTTCCAATTAGGGAATGAGTGAGTCATGGGATTAAAGGCACAGCACAGGGAATATAGTCGAAGGTTTTGTAAGTGCATTGTAGGGTGACAGATAGTAGCTACTTTTGTGGGGAGCATAGCTTAATGCCTAGAGTTGTCAAATCACTATGTTGTACACCTGAAACTAATGTAACATTGTGTGTCAACTATATTTCAATTTAAAAAAAGAAGAAAAAATCAACAAAACAAAATGGAGAGTTCCGAAACACATCTTCCATATACAGTCACCTGATTTATAGCAAAGATGCCATTGCAATTCAGTGGAGAAAGAATGATCTTTCAAAAAAATCTCACCGAGTTCCATGGCTTCAAATCTATTTACTCACATTTCTATTTTAAGCTCTAACCCCTGACCTAAGTTTCAGACTTAAAAACCCACCTATCTATGCTATCCTACCTCAACGTCCCAAAAGTATATTAAATATATCAAATACTCTTTTAATCTATTTTTGTGTGTGGTGTAAGGAAATGGTCCAATTTCATTTTTCTGCAAGTGGCTGTCCAATTTTCCCAACACCATTTATTGAAGAGGCTGCCTTTTTTCCATTGGACATTATTTCCTGCTTTATCAAAGATTAGTTGACCATAGAGTTGAGGGTCTATTTCTGGGCTCTCTATTCTGTTCCATTGATCTATGTGTCTGTTTTTTTGCCAGTACCATACTGTCTTGATGATGACAGCTTTGTAATAGAGCTTGAAGTCCGGAATCGTGATGCCACCAACTTTGGCTTTCTTTTTCAATATTCCTTTGGCTATTCGAGGTCTTTTCTGGTTCCATATAAATTTTAGGATTATTTGTTCCATCTCTTTGAAAAAAATGGGTGGGATTTTGATAGGGATTGCATTAAATGT
>PISX010029714.1:0-19693 GCA_004024625.1 Mellivora capensis
TTTTTTTTTTTTTGCCCTTGGAGACATAGTTTGAAAGAATTTTCTGTGGCAGATGTTGAAGAAGTTACTGCCTATATTCTCCTCTAGGATTCTGATGGATTCCTGCCTCAAGTTGAGGTCTTTTATCCATTTCGAGTTTAGCTTTGTGTATGGTGTAAGAGGGTGGTCAAGCTTCATTCTTCTATATATAGCTGTCCAATTTTCCCAGCACCATTTTTTGAAGAGACTGGCTTTTTCTCCACTGGATATTTTTTCCTGTTTTGTCAAATATTATTTGACCATAGAGGTTTTGGTCCATATCTGGACTCTCTCCACTCTTCCACTTGTCTATGTGTCTGTTTTTGAGCCAGGAACATGCTGTCTTGGTGATCACAGCTTTGTAGTAAAGCTTGAAATCAGGCAACATGATGCCCCCAGTTTTGTTTTTCTTTTTGAAAATTTCCTTAGCAATTTGGGGTCTTTTCCTGTTCCTTACAAATTTTAGGATTGTTTGTTCTAGAACTTTGAAAAATGCTAGTGGAATTTTGACTGGGATGGAATTGAAGTATAGTTTGCTCTGTGCAGTACAGACATTTTAACAGTGTTTTTTCTTCAGATCCATGTATGTGGAATGCTTTTTCCATTTTTTTCTGTCTTTTTCAATTTCTTTCATGAGTGTTCTTTAGTTCTTTAAGTATAGATCCGTTACCTCTTTGGTTAGGTTTATTCCAAGGTATTTTGTGGTTCTTGGTGCTATAGTAAATGGAATCAATTCCCTTATTTCACTTTCTATATTTTCATGGTTTCAGGCATTGATTTTGTATCCTGCCACATTACTGAATTGTCATATGAGTTCTAGTAGTTTGGGGGTGGATTCTTTTGGGTTTTCCATATAAAGCATCATGTCGTCTGTGAAGAGAGAGAGTTTGACTTCTTCTTTCCCAAATTAAGTACATTTTATTTCTTTTTGTTGTCTGATTGCTGTTTCTAGGACTCCTAGTACTATGTTGAAGAACAGTGCCAAGACTGAGCATCATTCTAGTGTTCCTGATCTCAAAGGGAAGGCTTTTCTCCTTTGAGAATCATATTCACTGTGGGTTTTTCATAGATAGATTTTATGAAGTTGAGGAATGTTCCTTCTATCCCTTTAAATAGGAACGGATGCTGTATTTTTTTTTAGATTTTATTTATTTTTCTGACAGAGATCACAAGTAGGCAGAGAGGCAGGCAGAGAGAGGAAGGGAAGCAGGCTCCCCGCTGAGCAGAGAGCTGGATGTGTGGCTCTATCTCAGGACACTGGGATCATGACCTGAGCCAATGGCAGAGGCTTTAACCCACTGAGCCACCCAGGTGTCCCCAGATGCTGTATTTTTATAAATACTTTTCCTGCATCAATTGAGAGTACCATGTGGTTCTTTCTTCTCTTAATTAATTGTTCTATCACATTGATTGATTTGTGACTATTGAACCACCCTTGCCTCCCAGAGATCAATCCTTCTGGGTCATGGAGGATAATCTTTTTAATGTACTGTTGGATCCTATTAACTAGGATCTTGTTGAGATCTTGTTGTCCATATTCATCAGGAATATTGGTCTGAAATTCTTCTTTTTGATGGGATCTTTCCCTGTTTGAGGACCAAGGTAATGCTGGCTTCATAGAAAGAGACTAGAAGTTTTCATTTTCTTTCTATTTATCTCTTTTCTATTTATTTTCCTTCAGTTTTCGGTTTATCTAAAGAACCCCTTAATCATTGGCAAGGGGTCCTCACTGTGAAAGCTCCCACAAATGGTAGTATGGCAAATTTTCAACTCATGATGACTGTACTTCTCCAAAGGACAGTCCTACAGGTAATGCGCAGAGATCAAGGCAAGGATTGTTAGTAATGAGCATCCATTTGGACCCTGTGCCTTCTCTTGAGGGAAGCCTTGTGCTGCTTGGGCCTCAGGAGTTTATTGTACACTAAGTGGTACCTCAATAAACCTGAGGAGATATGGCATCACCACTGAAAAACATGTTCACAGGGTTGTAAGTGAACAAAACCATACTTCAGAATCTCTTTTATGAGTCAGTAATAACTTCATCTAACAATAAACCTCACCTCTGAGCAAGCTTTAGATTTCTCTCATGGCATTTGATGAAGCATAAGGAAAGAAAAGGCACCATCATGGTCTTTGTATGCTACGTGAGGGAACAGAGACTTGAAGACTACATAGGCACATGGCCGGCATATGAGAAACGTGGCACTGAAGTTTTGGTGCCTTGCTTTCAATCCGCCCACACTTTCTCTCACATCCACTGCCTGAAAGGGACTGTAAATTTCTTCTCTGAGTTTGGCATCAACTGTGGGTTTAGTCCTTGCTCTGGAGCCTCCTGTGGGGGGACCATGTCAGGTGCAAGACATAAGACCCAGTCCTTTCTCAGCATTTATGTAATTTTAGCATCCAATGGGTATTCTCCACACTGATTCTTCACTGTTTCTCCTTCCCTCATTCCCAAACTCTTTTTATTACAGTTTCAGAGTTAATCCTCCCACAGTCTTCAAATTCTGGAGTTCTGGAGCAGTGCTCCTTGCTGTGGCAGTCAGGCTCTGGGGCAGTCACATCACACACCCACGTGTGGGGGGAGGAGTTGAGGAAAATTCACTTCAAATTTCCCCTATTGGGATTCAACATTTCACCTCAGATAATGTTGACAAAAGTAGAAATGCAGTTACCTTGAGGATAATCTGTACTCCTGTACTCTTCCCCTGGGACAGCCATGGTTTCTGTGTGATTGCCAGAAGACACTATCCAAAAAACAAACAAACAAACAAACAAACAAACCAAAAACAAAGAAAAACGTAAAAAAAAGAAGAAAGAAACAAAAGATGTTCAGGAATTGAGCAATAAGATGGGCACTTGGCTTTCTTCCAAAGACGTAGAAAGAATAGGCTATGTGTTGCAAGTTGGAGGCAGAAAAGCTAAGCGATGGGAGAGGAAAAGTACCACTTTGGGTTCTGTTCAAAGTGACAACTTAAAATAGACTCTTGCTGTGTTATGTGGACCTTTTGAAGGAAACAAACTTAAGTCATCATTTTGGATAAATATAAATATAAAATGAGACAAATTATGGATTGAAGTTTCCTTTTTGATCATGTATATATATGAAATATGTTGCATTTGAATGGATTTTGTTTGCCCTGTCAGTGCCAATGTTTCCCTCCACAAAACCAAATCAGAGACAGCTGGACTGATACTTGTCACTTATTAATTCCAGAAACTCCTAGAAATCCATAAACTCCAGATTATTGTTCCCAAGCCATCAACAGGGAGGCTCTAAGGATCAAGAGAGTTACCTGGTGGATTCAATGGATGAATGCAGCCCTCAGAGCTGAGGGTTGGGCCTCATGAAGACAAAGATTCCTCAGGGCATAAGTAAGACACTAGACACATCAGACCAAGGGATAGATGAAGGGTCTAAGGTTTCAAGATCAGAAGACTCGGTAGAGTATCTTCACTTCCAGATATTGCTTAGCTGGGAAGGAACTATTTGCATGAGTAGCAGAAGACTTAAGGCCAGCAAGATTTTGGTGATCATGTGCATCTGACTTAACCTGTTCTCACCTGCTGCTGAGAGTCTCAACTGTTTGAGAGATAAGAGTGGAAGGAATTTGCACAAAACACCTGATGGCTTGTTGTATACAGTGGTACTGCAATGGCTGGGAGATGCTCCCTGATCAGCAAGTATTCAGGTTGGGGCCAGTGCTTCTGCGAGCATTCTGCTAAGTAGTTAGTAGTTTCCTATGATCCAAGCATGTTTGTAGGGGGCAGCTCAGGACATAGCTTTGGGCCCAGTGCTGACTCAGCAAGCCCTGGGTCAGCCAAATCGCAAGCTATGTCAAGTTACTACGTGGTGGTGGGCTGAGTCTGGACAGATTGGGGAAGATAGAGTTGTAGGTACAAGGGGAATAGACTGAGAGCTAACCTCTCAGAATTTGAGTAGAGCTCTGGAGGGCAGTTGACCTGAGACTTTAAACCTTAGATTGGTGGCCAGGACCCTTCACAGTCTACTTCAAAGAAGCAGAGACTCTCAGTGCTGGAATGAAACAAAGGGGCACATCAAACTATATACCTTCATTTTATTTTATTTATTTATTTTTTTAGATTGTATTTATTTATTTGACAGACAGGACACAGAGAGAGAGAGAGCACAAGCAGGGGAATTGGGAGAGGAAGAAGCAGACTCTCCACTGAGCAGGGAGTCCAATGTGGGGCTCAATCCCAGGACCCTGGGATCCTGACCTGAACCAAAGTCAGATGCTTAATGAATGAGCCACCCAGGCACCCCTATACACCTTCACTGTAGAAGAGAGAAGACTTGGCTTCATTCTAATACATAAGAGGAGAATTGTTGGATGATATGATTATTCTATATCTATTTTTTAAGTACCCTTTACCCCCAATGTGGGGCTCGACCTCATGACCCCAAGATCAAGAGTCATTCACTCTTCTGATTGCATCAGCCAGGTGCCCCTATGTTGAATTTTTTTGAGAAAACTTGACACTGTTTTCCATAGTGGCTGCACCCAGTCCTACCAACAGAGCCTGTTTACAGTCCCAACAATAGAGCAGTTTCCTTTCCTCCATATTTTGGCCAAAATTCTTGTTTGGTCTTCTGAATACTAGTCATTCAGACAGGTGTCAGGTGACAGGTAACATCATTTTGGGCTTTGATTTGCATTTCCCTGGTGATAAGTGGTGGTGAACATCTCTTCATCTATTTATTGGCCCTCTGTGTGTGTTTTTTTGAAAAAATAACTAATCTGAACTGTGCTGATCTTGTAATTGTTATCTGTTTTTGCCTTATTGAGTTGTGTGAGTTATTCTATATTTTGGTTATGAGACATTTATCAGTTAGGTAGTTTGCAAATATTTTCCCCTTTTCAGTATGTTGTCTTTTCAATATGTTGATGATTGGAGATTTCCTTTTTTGTGCAGAAGGCATTTAGTTTGATGCAGTCCCAGTTGTTTATTTTTCATTGTAGCCATTTCTGGTGATGTCAAATCAAATTGATGTCAATCTGGTGATTGTCAAATCAAACTCAGTGTAAGGAAGGATCTCAAGAAACATTCTTCCAAAAAAATGTGTTAAGGGGATGAATGGATAGTCTATTCTGACACCTCTATGCTGCATAGTTTTAATAGGTTCTTGACAGGCTGAGTCAGCACAGCATCTGACTCTAGATCTCAGATTCTGGAGTTCAAATTTTGGTCATGGAGCTTATTATAAAAATGCAGGGGTGATAATAACATTCTTCCCAATTTCCAGCTAGCTATTTTATGGGTGTAGCTGTTTTGTTGAAGTCCTTGACACATTGTGACTTCATTGTTGTGGATCGGGTTGGATAGACATTCAGTTGCACTGCTTTACTTGAGGTTGACCAGTGTTTCCAAAGCACTTATTGTGGAGACTGTTGCTTCCCTATTTTATATTCTTGGAGCGTTTGTTGTAAATCAATTGACTACATATGTGTGGGTTTTTTTCCTGGGATTTCTGCTCTGTTCCATTGACCTGTGTGTCTGTCTGTAGGTTGATACCATATGACTTCCATTTCTACAACTTTGTAATACATTTTGAATTCAGAAAGCATGATGCCTCTAGTTTTGTTTCTTCTCCAGATGGCTTTGGATATTCAGCGTCTCCTGTGACATTATTCACTTTGTAGGATTATTGGCTTTATTTCTAAAAATGCCATTAGATCTTGATGGGGTTTGCACTGAATATTTAGATTGCTTTATGCAGTGTGGACCTTTGCATTACATATATTCTAGTGCTCCATTAGCTTGCGATGCCTCCAGACTTAATTCTGTCTTCTTCAAATTCTTTCATTAATGATTTAAGCTTTCAGTATGCAGGTCTTTCACCTCCGGGTGAAAATAATTCCTATGTATTTTATTCTTTTTGAGTTATTATCAATTAAAATTATTTTCTTAATTTCTGAACTTGACAGCATGTTATTCATATATAGAGATGAAAATCAATTTTGTTTATAGAATCTGTGTCCTTATGTTTAGGACTTAATCCATGTGTTAGTTCTACAAGGATTTTTGTAGAGTCATTAAGGGATCAATATATGACACCATTCTCTACTAAATAAAAAATAAGCTGGGAATATAAGTTGATGTCTTCTAAGTGGGAAAAGAGGATATAGATACGCTGAATAATAGTTTTCAAATTGTCTAAAATGTTTTATGGTTAGTGTAAGCAAAGTAATCCATAAATACGGCTTGTTTTCCTTTACTTCTTTCTTTCAACTAGCTATATAGAGCTGTGGTGTGGACCATTTATTTCCCACACTATCCCACTGTACACCCTGTGCCTCTTGGGAAGCATCCACCATTCTCCCTACTTTTTATCCTGGAACCCAGGTCCTGACTCAGCTACTCAGAAAATATTCTCTCAAAATAGAGCATTTGGGAAAAAGCCCATTTTCCACAGATTTCCTAGAAGACACAATCCAAAACGTTGAATTTTATGGAACTGTTTTGATTTGTCTGTCAATCCTTGAAGATGCCCAACATTGACTGTGGCTTGTTTTGCAGATAGATTAGGGAACTCCTGCAATGTCTCCTGTGGCCACCAGAGGGGTGTTTGTGCTCTTAACAAGGACAGGAACACTGCTCCACCTCTACAGAAGATACAAGTTAACCTCCTTTTGGACTTCTTTCACAATCTCAGCGAATTTCTTCAAGGAGAGAATACATATTATTCTACAGATCCTTGTGGATCTATTGACAAGTCCCTACAAGTAACAACCTAAGGTACTACAGTGACTAAATCATATCCTTTCTTACTCATGCAAATACATAAAATTATAAATGACTGAATGAAGGTCGGTGGACCCTCCCTTCAAAGAGACAGAAAATGAACTTCAAATGGGTCACAGATCTAAATTCAAGAGCCAAAAGTATAAACCACAGAATAGAAAGCCTAAGAAGAAATCTTCCTGACCTTAGCTTTGGCATCTGTTTCTTAAGGACGATACCAGAATCAACAAGTGGAAGAACAGGTACATGGGTAAATTGGTCACTGACATGGATGCCTTTCCTCTCGACTCCACACGTGCTCCCAGGCACCAGGCAGGAACTGTATGAATCATTTCTTTCTACATCTCACTTAGTAGTACCCACTACATTCTCCAATTTAAGGATGGGGTCTGTAGCTTCAGAGCCCTGCTTGTGGTCACCCAGCAACAAAGAGGCTGAGCAGGGGATAGAACTGCTATCTCTCTGCCATTGGACTCTGTGTTCCATCCACATGGCTCACTCCTGGAACTCAGAGGTGCAGAAAGCTCCACATCCAACCTCGAGGCCTGGAGATCTCACTGAATTCAAGGGGCAGTGGTACCACCTCTGACTTGGGCTTGTCCTGGGTCTGCAGTCTGATGATGCTGTGCCTTGGCACTGAGGACTCTTCAAGTACCAGCCAGCTTTTTTCTGGGTAGGAGGAGGTTTCTCCCTGGTTACAAAGGCTCATGTAACTTCAGAGTTGAGAAGTCTCTTCTGAAGCGTCTGGATGCAACCTTCTTGTGAGGCTGGGCCTAGAACGATGGCAAGCCCTAGGTTCAAATCCTGCCTATAACTAAATGTGGAGCATGGAAAGTGGCAGTTTTTTAAAGCTTTGGTTTCCTTCTTCGTCAAACAGAGACAGAATTTTTAACTTCCACAGGGGATTGTTAGGGGGGTTGATTGACGTGATTCATGCTCTAAAAAGATACTCAGTAATCCATAGCATTACCTGCTACAGTTAGCCCACAGGAAGCACATTGCTGTCATGGGCTCTGGGTCTCTGCCTTACTGTGTCCCTTCAGCCTGCCAATCCAGGCTCCCCTGACTCAGTTGTCTTTCCAGAAAGCCTTCATACCCTCCAATATAGGATCCCACAACACGAGCTCATCCTTCAGACCCAGGCCAGCCCTGGGGCAGGATGTCACCCAGAGCTTGTGTCCTGGACATGGACAATCTTCACTGTGGAGACTGGCAGGCTGGAGCCCACTGAACTATCACCTGTTTTTGGGACAAATATGGGGATGCCTTTTGAAGGGGTTTCCTCCCCAAAGCAGGGAAATTAGCTGCCCACAGGTCCATTAGCCTGTCCCACATGTTGCCCACTGTGTAATCTTTGGTTCAAAGAATCTTAGGCCTCCTTGGCTCCTTGGGTCCCACTGCCTTTCCGTGGTTGGAGTTGAAAGAATTTTATGGATGTCATTTTGGTTTTTGATGGAACTATTGGTAGATGGAAGCCTGGCCACTCCCTATAAGCTGACACAAAGCCTGGGCCACTGACCAATATGGCAGTGCCCAGCCCATGGCATCCCTTCCCCCAGTGCTCAGAGCTCTCCTTTCTCACTGAGTCCCACTCACTGGTGTTTCTCTCTCTTCCTGCATGGAGAGCCTCAAATGTCCTCTCTCTGAGGATCTTTCTTCTCTGACTGGTTAGCTCCGTTATGGCAGAGAAGACCAGAATTAGTGACAATGACCGCTATGAAAGCATCAGATCAAGTGGACTCCATCTTTCCCGACTTTGGGGTAGGAAAAGGGTCTCAGAAGGAAGCACAACTCCCTCTATCAGACAAGCTTAACTTGAGGGGGTACCATGGTTTGGGTTGGCAGGGTCAGGGGGTCACTGCTAGAGCATCCTGAGGGGTGTGGATGAGCTATATCCAGTGCCAAAGACCCTGGTTGACGATCTGTCAATCCTGCAGCTTCCATGAGCAGCCAATGTGCTTTGTAAAGGCCTGTCTTGCTCACACAAGTTCAAGTAGTTCTTTATGTTGTCACTAAAACTACATCTGGATGAACACTTGTCTGTAATCCACTGACCTGCACTGTCCTTAGAGGTTCCTCCCTGAGAGGATGGGGTTCAGTCAGGAAGTACAGGGAACAAGCTGAGAGGAGCCGCCTGGCCTGCACCCCTCTGCTGGCCTGGAGAAACGTCTGGTTGCTCTAGTTAGCATCTGAGTTAAGGAGCACGAGGGGCTGAAGTGGCTTGAGCGTGTCACCAGACAGGGCGTGCGTGGGTGAGGTGTGTTCCAGGACACAAGGCAGAGAAGCTTGTGGGAGAGGACATATGAGAGGGGTTGTGGGCTGACTCATCCATACTCTATGGTAATTCCCAATACCCCGATGACATCAATGCTGGCTAGTCCTCCTCTTGATTTCGGGTCTCATCTATAGAATCTGGGATACCTCCTTTCAAAACAATACTTCTCCTTAATAAAGAAAGCATAGAGGAACCAGAAGCAAGTCTCCCCAAAATGTGGTTAATTTATGTTCTAGTATTGGTGTTTGTAGGAGTCATTTGTAGAGAAAGAGAGATTCATGGAACAGACATGATTATCACTAACATTATTAGAGTCTAATAAATGGAAATGGCTGAGTTGTTTATCAGATGGTGTTGCTGTGTACTGTCACTGAGAATGTCCAAAGGGACAGCAATGATAGTACCTGTCCACTGTGGGAACACCAGCTTGAACAAAAGTGCAGCCCTGGAACCTTCAGGGCCCCACTCTGTCACACACACACACACACACACACACACACACACACACACACTACACTTAGAGGGAAAGGAAGAGAAGAGGGTCACCATGTGTTATGGGCGATTATTTCTTGGTAGAAGGAATCTGCCTTCTTTTTTTCATATTTAAATCATTATTTACTACATAAACATAGCCTGGATACAACCTAAAGAAATAATTACTTTATTACCTAACTTGTTAGCAATAAATGAGAGTATTTAAGATATGATTTTAATATTTTATAATATGCCTATTAGCCTAGTTTAAATGTAGACTACCCGGGAAATTGAAAAATTAAAGGTGTCACATGGACCCAGACATTTCTCTTGTGGTTTCTGCTTTTCAAGGCATCCTTATAAAAGGAAAACCCAACACAGATAATGAAAATAGTTCATTTGGGGGCTTCCCATGATCTTTGTTCTTTCAGGAACATACCTTTGTAACAAAAGGTTATTTGTATAAAACAATAAAAAATGTGAATCACTCTTATGTTCTGCAGACAGACACAGAAGGCCATATCGTAGGATTCCAGACTCATAAAAATCCAAGACGAGGTAAAGTACCAGAGACAGAGAGAAAAGCAGTGGTTGCAGGGACTGGGATGAGGGAATGAAGAATGATTGATTAGTAGCACAGATGTCTCTGAGATGGAAATTTTGTAGAAGTAAATGGATGTGCCAAACTCTGAATGTGCCTAATGAGACCTTGATATACCATTGAAAAGGATCTGAGTAAAATTTTATGTAAACTGAAATTCTACCTTATTTAATGAACAAAATCTATTAAGGCATTATACAGGTGTATACAAAACACAAATATTACAAAGAAGTCAAAGACAGGGGAGGGGAAGGCATTGTTTTGGGTGCAGCCTGCACCAGCTTCTGCACAGGGCTGAGGCTGGTTGCTTCACTGAGGCAGCTGGTGGTTCAGGCCATTCAGGCATCTGAGGAGCAGGGGCAGGACTCTGCTGGACCTCCAGGTCAGGCAAAGGGGCCGCTGGCTCTTCCATCTCAGGACAGTGAATTAGAGACCGGACTACCACCTACCCTGGGATCAACAGGGCAGGTGGTGTCACTTGTCATCCTGACAGGTGAGCCACAGCAGCAGGGATGAGGTGGGCCAGCTCAGGCAGCAAAGATGCAGCAGGTGCCAGAATGGGTGCTGGTACGAGTTCCTGAGGTGGATCAGGATCTTGCTCTGAGGCTGGTGCTGTAGCTCCAAGAAGAGAAAGTACCATCAGCACGACTGACTTCTCTTTTGCCTCATTCATAAAAGAAACTTCCCACCACTCAATGTGGTCTGCGGTCAGGACCCAATCCCTGGAAGTTCTCCCCGTCTGAATCCCATGGGGACAGGGATCTGAGACTACTCACTCCTCTTGGCCCAACTACAATCTATGGAGGCTTACTCTGTGTGGCCCACCCTGTCTCCTCCTCAGGCCCACATCAGTCACCCTCAGTCTTCCTTGCCCCCAGTCTCTGGCTCCCTGGGCTCAAGGAGTTGCAGCTATGAGAGCAGAAGCTGGGAACAGCACTCCAGGTCTGAGCCTGGCATATTGAGACCCAGGTATGCCAGCAGCCTCTTGAGGCTAGGAAATTCTGGGGGATGGAAAAAATCCCTGGGATATTTTTCCAGCAATGTGCTCAAAATGGAATAGATGGTCCTAGGGGCAGACAGTTAGGCAGAGAAGTCAGAGGACAGGGTACCCTCCCAAACGAATATGCCAGGGAACCCTGTGTGACCCTGTGTCCTGGGCTTCCAGCTTCTGTCAGAGACCAGTCCTACTCCTTGTTCACATGCGATCTGGCAGTCCTGCCTGAGACAGACCTTGTCGCAGATGTAAGGGTAGCAGAAATTCACTATGAATGTGGGTCCTTGATCAATAGTGTGAGCATTTCTGACCTTAGGGGAGCTGGACACACTCTTCATCCTGTCTCCTTGCCCTCTTGCCACTTGAATTCAATGGCATGTGCCAAGGGAGGTGTGGTGTCTAGCCTCTTAAATACCCTCACTGCACATGTCACTTGTCTGGGAAGATACAACCAAGATGGGAACCAAGGAACTCTGTCTCTAGCCAGGCCTACCCAGGACCCTCCCAATAGCTCAAAAGTTACCTCCTGTGCCCATGTGCTGCCTTATTCACTAGGTGCCATGAGTGGGTCTCCATCCACTGACACTAATCTCCCTCATGTGTGGATGTCTGGCCCCTGAGCTCTCAATGGGTCTCCTGAGCACCCTCTGAGCATCCAGTGTCCAGGTTCCAACAGACTTCTGTGTTATTGTTTCTAAATCCTCTGTTCTGGGTCCCAGAATTGAGGTAGAGATAGATCTGGGAGGGGGCAGGCATGGAGAATGACCGTATTAGGGGTTGAAGCTGTCCTCCATCCCCCTATGCTCTCCCCCAGCGCTCACACACCAAACACTTCTACCCCATAACATCGTCCCATTTTCCAGAAGAAGCTCTCAGACCTTTACCCTAAGGTGGGTATAACAGATATGTGGATGACAGTCCAGAAACCTCTCTAATTTACAGTGCCTCACTACTCTGGTGGGGAGGGAAGGCCTTCCTTTATCAGGGCCATGGATGTGCTCTGGCACAGATAAGAGGCACCTCAGGAATCCTCTTTTCACCCTGCCCACAATGACGTTTGTGTGAACAAGAAGGGATCACCAGGGTATCCACTGTGCTCAACCTCCTCCAGCCCATGGGCGGGAAAACCCACATATTCCACTTTCGCTAAACTCAAGAGGAAGGGATGGGGCTTCCTTTGGATAGTTCAGAGGGGTGGGCATCACCTACTCTGCTCAGCACTAAATACCTTATGGCATCTCTTGACAAATGCCCTGAGGCATTGAGGTCGAGGTTTGAGCCAAAGTCTGCAGCATGTGAAAAAGCCATTCCCCTGGGGTTTCTCGAAGACAGGGCCCCAGGAAGTAGGCAAGCAGCAAGAGAACATATTTCCATATCAGATGTATTTAGACAAGTAACCCTGATACTGGACTACACTAGAATCTGGGTGCCTGGTTGCAGGGGTTCCAAATTCTGTTGGGTTCTGTGGTCAAGGAAGTAACATCACTGCCTGGGATCCCCTACCACAGTCCACTCCTGGTTGAACACCTACACAAGAAGCCTGTGGTCTGCCATCTCCTTATCCCCTTCCTGCATGAAAGGCCACATCTGTACACAGTGACACCAACAAGCTCCTCTCCACAGGCCCCCAGGGAAGATCTGGGTGCAGCCAGGACCCCATCTTGGAAACTCACCTGGCTTCAGACACAACTCTCTCTTCATACCTGTTTTTGACCCCAGATAAACCATTGTGCCTGACAGGGATGTTCTTACCTGTAAAATACAGATGATTATAGCATGTCCTTCTACCAGATATCCAAAGGCATAGGTTGGATAATATCTATGATGTTAGAGGTGTCACATGTAGAAAATACCTCGAACCAAATTTCCTTTCTCTTATCAACTTCTTTGAATATGCTACTAGTCAGATCCCAGCGCACATTCCATACTGGTCTGTGTGTTTTTGTGTGTATATGCACACTCCCTCCTATGTGAACTCATGTGTTCATCAGTGCTCGCATTCTGGAGTCCCAGAAGAACAGGGTAAAAGCTTGGGTAAGAGCTTCCCAAGATCTTAGGCTTCTAATTTTCAATGTAAACCCTAAAGAAGTGATTGGATCCTTTTCCCTTGATGGTCAGAATCCACCCTTACCCATAGAGACTGCCTGTCCTGTGATGTTAAGCCATTGCCTTCTTCCCAAAGGGTGTGATGTCCATTCAGTGGGTTGCCATGACCTGGGGTCCTCCTCAGACAAGAATATGGGGAAATGTCTCCTATCTAGGATATCAATTATCACTCTCATCCCGATATCATTCCCATGTTTATAGCCACTTCCTTCTAGACAACCTTTTCCTGAGCCACCAGTGAATGGCTAGGTGTATCCAGGTCCCACCTTTGAGGACACTCAAAGAGCTGGGTTCATGCCCAGTAAGCCTTCCTACCAGTCTGATCCTGGGCAAGGCACGGACCCTGCAGGGATCATCACGTTCTGCCCTCAAGGGTCCGGTTGACTCCCCAAATCCTCTGTACACATCCTTGTGTAACCCCCTCTGCTGAGTGTGATCTGGATTTAGTGATTCACTTTCATTCCACAGAACATGGCAACATGACCCAAAGGCCCTGCTGAGATTTAGTTATAAAAGCTCATTGTTCAGCCCCATGTTGACTCTGACCCATGTTCTCTATCAGATCCTCAGACTGGAGTACAAGCCCTTAGGTTGAACCATGACAGACATATGCACGTGGCCTAGCACTGTTGGTCAACAACAGACAGAGGAACTCAGGTCTTTGAGATGGGCCATATCTAGCTAATGCCCCTAAGTGAGCTCAGGTTCTCAGTGAGGCAGGTCCTCCCTTCGTGGTGACAACAGCCCCAACCTTAAGAAAGACTCTGGAAGGCGCCCCCAGGTGAGCACTGCTGGATTCCTGATCCCCTGAGACTGGGAGAGAGTGTTGGTGGGTTCAGCCACTGAGTATGGGGGAAATGTGGTCACACAGCACTGGGAGAAGGACACTGATACTTTCAAACTACCCCAGGCCCTGGTCCTCCTACCTTCCCTCTCTGCTCTCTTCCTCAACTTCCTCTGGCCACCCTGGCCTCCTTTCTAACCTCCAATCTGGGAACATCAAAATGTGCCTCTGATCCTCTGCTCCATGGTGCCCTCTGACAGGCTGAATACACTCATATTCGTGCAGGGCTGTCTCCTTTTCCTGCCACAGGAATTCTCAATGTCATCTCAGAATAGTCTTGTCATACCCCTCACCTGGTGGAGCTCAGGACTTAGTTGTAGTCCCTTGCTCTTTTCCTATGGAGCAAATATTCTTTTCACTCACAAGTTTGTTTCTTGTTTGTCCATCTTCTCCTCTAGACCCTGAGGTCTTCGAGGGAGAACCTGCCTGGCTGATAAGCACTGGTACCCTCTGAGTGTGCAGTGCCCAGTGGCTGAATGAACAGGAGACAGGATCCTTCCCAACACTAACCAGCACCATTGTTTGAGCATCATTGATTTTGCTCATGTGTAAATCCTTTTGATTTGTTTTTTTTTTTTAAGCTAACTATCCCTGAAGTGGGGTTCAAACTCATAACCCTGAGATCAATTATCCTAGTGTCTGAGGAAGCTAGGTGCCCCTTTGGTCATTTTTAAAGGATTTAGACTGATAACTATTGAAATTAACTTGGTGATTTCAACATGTTTTAGGTATATTACATTATGCTAAATTACCAAGTAACTCCCCAAATTTTGGTAGCATGTCACCACAGATTCCCCCCCCCCCATGACAGTACTGAGGGGCTTTTCAGATTAGGAGACTGAAATCCTTTATGTGGTCTTTTAGGAATGCAGACTCCCTCAACCATCAGCCTACTCACTCCCTGGGTTGTCATGGACCTCTGATGCCATCAGCACAAGAGGAAAGATGACAAAGAAATGCACAAAGGAGGGTGTTTCCGGCCAGATCTTTAAGGCCTAATTGTACACTTTTATGCTCAATCTTTTATTTATATTTAGGTATTTATTTATTTATTAGAGGGAAAAGAGCACAAGATGGAGGGGAGGGTCAGAGGGAGGAGAACCAGAGAGATGCTGAGGTGAGGAGGACAGGGTTTGGCTGATATAGACCTGTGGAGGGAACAGCTTAGGCCACACAGAGCAAGTCTCCATCAACTGGTAAGATGTGAGTAATCAGTACTGTGCCCATGACCTGCCATCAGGGGAGAACTTCCAGGGATTGCTTCATGGACTCAGGGAACATTGAGTAGTGGGAAATGTTCCTTATTTAGGAGGGACATGAAAAGTCAATCATGGTGATGATACTTTCTCTTCTTGGACCAACAGCACCAGCCACAGAAGAAGATACTGAACAGCTTCAAGAGCCTCTCTGTCTCCCACTGTGGTGCCTGTGACAGCTTCGGAGCTCAAGTGGTGTTGGTGGGAATAATTTGTGCGGGTGATATGGCTGTGGATACAGCAGAGGGGAGGTGCCTACTGCAAAGTTTTTATCGACACCAAAGTGCATGATTGAAACACTTAGGAGACTACTACTGTGGGGGACACTCCTAGCTTAAATGTGTTCAAGTAGTGAAGCAGGTTGGAATTCCAGGTGTGACAGCATGATCTCAGAATTCCAGGGGTCAGAAAAAGAACAGGTGGGGCCCAGATGCTTCAGAGTTCCCAGATATCGGTTAAGGGAAAATGGCTGAAAACCATGAAGCTAGGTCCTGGGTTTCTGTTCTGTATAGCCCTGTACCCTGAATCGCAGAGCTGTTGGTCATTCACTTTCCTGGGAGGGGCCCAGCAAAAAGCAGAAGCATGGCAACACCTCCAACACCCTGCAGGTATGGTGTGAGTCTGTGCCACAGGAATCCATAGAAATGGGAGTTGGTGATGTCTGAGTGGCTCAGTTGGTTAAGCAACTGCCTTTAGCTCAGATCATGATCCCAGAGTCCCAGGAGCGAGTCCCATAAGGGTTCCAGCTCCATGGGGAGTGTGCTTCTCCCTCTGACCTTATCTCCTCTCATTCTCTCTCTCTCTCTCTCTCTCTCTCTCTCAAATAAATAACTAAAATATTTTAAAACAAAGAAATATATATTGGAGTGGGAACTCAGTCACATGCTTGAGATAAAAATGCCTTTTCACTGGCATGGTGAACAAAGAATTCTGACAGAAACTGTGGAATTAAGACTGGTAGATTGTTTTTTTCTGTGAGGGTTCACTGAAGAGCTGGGGTGCAAATTTTCAGCTCCTGGGTAGAGAGCAGGGTGCAGCTGTTGGGGTCTGATATCAAAGGAGTGAGACTTATACAAATTGAAAGTAAGGCAAAGCTTTATTTTTATGCCAGGTATCAGAAGTCAGAGTGACTGTCCAGGGCCACCTCTGAAGAGGGTGGCCACATCCTGATCTCACAGGCTGGTTTTATAAGACATAACCACAGATCCAATTTATGTGGCGTCTATTGTTAAGGCGTTTACTCCCAGAATCGACACCCTGTACTGATACCAGGAACTACTGGAGTGTTTATTCCCCAAATGAAGTCTTTAGATGTAAACAACAATATGGCTACCCAGGTAATATGGAGTTGCTCTGGCTAAGAAGGCCTTAATCGTTAAACAGGATTTTTTTTTTTTTTTTATGTTTGGGAAAAGATTTATCATTTATTTTTTTTAGATTTTCTTTTTATTTCATTTCTTTTCAGCATAACAGAATTCGTAGTTTTTGCAACAAACCCAGTGCTCCATGCAATGCATGCCCTCCATAATACCCAACACCTGGCTCCCCCAAACCTCCCACCCCCCGCCCCTTCAAAACCCTCAGATTGTTTTTCAGAGTCCATTGTCTCTCATGATTCATCTCCTCCACCAATTTCCCTCAACTCCCTTCTCCTCTTCATCTCCCCATGTCCTCCGTGTTATTTCTTATGCTCCGCAAATAAGTGAAACCATAGGATAATTGACCCTCTCTGCTGGACTTATTTCACTCAGCATAATCTCTTCCAGTCCCGTCCATGTTGCTACAAAAGTCGGGGATTCATCCTTTCTGATGGAGGCATAATACTCCATAGTGTATATGGACCACATCTTCCTTATCCATTCGTCCGTGGAAGGGCATCTTGGTTCTTTCCACAGTTTGGCGACCATAGCCATTGCTGTCATAAACACTGGGGTACAGATAGCCCTTCTTAACCACATCTGTATCTTTGGGGTAAATACCCAGTAGTGCAATTGCAGGGTCATTTTTAATTTCTTAAGGGATCTCCACACTGTTCTCCAAAGTGGCTGCACCAACTTGCATTCCCACCAACAGTGTAAGGGGGTTTTCCTTTCTCCACATCCTCTCTAACTCCAATCCTGTTTCCTGTCTTGCTAATTTTGATACTGGATCACGAGGGGAGAATTCGAGAGATAAGTGACACCATAAGATGAAACAACATTAGAATAATTGGGATTCCAGAAGAAAAAGAAAGAGAGAGGGGAGCAGAAGGTATATCGGAGAAAATTATTGTGGAGAATTTCCCCAATATGGCAAAGGGAACAAGCATTAAAATCCAGGAGATGCAGAGAACGCTCCTCAAAATCAACAAGAATAGGTCCACACCTCGTCACCTAATAGTAAAATTTACAAGTCTTAGCGACAAAGAGAAAATTCTGAAAGCAGTCAGGGAAAAGAAATCTGTAACATACAATGGTAAAAATATTAGATTGGCAGCAGACTTATCCACAAAGACCTGGCAGGCCAGAAAGAACTGACATGATATATTTAGAGCACTGAATGAGAAAAACATGCAGCCAAGAACACTATATCCAGCTAGGCTATTACTGAAAATAGAAGGAGAGATAAAAAGCTTCAAGGACAAACAAAAACTGAAAGAATTTGCAAACACCAAACCAGCTCTACAGGAAATATTGAAAGGGGTCCTCTAAGCAAAGAGAGAGCCTAAAAGTAGTAGATCAGAAAGGAACTGAGACAAAATACAGTAACAGTCACCTTATGGGCAATACAATGGCACTGAATACATATCTCTCAATAGTTAACCTGAATGTTAATGGGCTAAATGCCCCAATCAAAAGACATAGGGTATCAGAATGGATAAAAAAAAAAAAAACCATTAATACGTTGCCTACAAGAAACTCATTTTAGACCTGAAGACACCTCCAGATTTAAAGTGAGAGGGTGGAAAACAATTTACCATGCTAATGGACGTCATAAGAAAGCTGGAGTGGCAATCCTTATATCAGATCAATTAGATTTTAAGCCAAAGACTATAATAAGAGATGAGGAAGGACACTATATCATACTCAAAGGGTCTGTCCAACAAGAAGATCTAACAATTTTAAATACCTATGCCCCTAATGTGGGAGCAGCCAACTATATAAACCAATTAATAACAAAATCAAAGAAACACATGGACAAAAATACAATAATAGTAGGGGATTTTAACACTCCCCTCACTGAAATGGACAGATCATCCAAGCAAAAGATCAACAAGGAAATAAAGGCCTTAAGTGACACACTGACCAGATGGACGTCACGGATATATTCAGAACATTTCATCCCAAAACAACAGAATACACATTCTTCTCTAGTGCACATGGAACATTCTTCAGAATAGATCACATCCTGGGTCATAAATCAGGTCTCAACCAGTATCAAAGTGTTGGGATCATTCCCTGCATATTTTCAGACCACAATGCTCTGAAGCTAGAACTCAATCACAGGAGGAAATTTGAAACGAACCCAAGTACATGGAGACTAAACAGCAGCTTTCTTAAAAATGAATGGGTCAACCAGGAAATTAAAGAAGAATTGAAAAAATTCATGGAAACAAATGATAATGAAAACACAACGGTTCAAAATCTGTGGGACACAGCAAAGGCTGTCCTGAGAGGAAAATAAATAGCGAAACAAGCCTTTCTCAAGAAACAAGAAAGGTCTCAAATACACAACTTAACCCTACACCTAAAGAAGCTGGAGAAAGAACAAGAAAGAAAGCCCAAACCCAGCAGGAGAAGAGAAATCATAAAGATCAGAGCAGAAATTAACGAAATAGAAACCAAAAAAACAATAGAACAAATCAACGAAACTAGGAGTTGGTTCTTTGAAAGAATTAATAAGATTGATAAACCCCTGGCCAGACTTATCAAAAACAAAAGAGAAAGGACCTAAATAAATAAAATCATGAATGAAAGAGGGGAGATTGCAACCAACGCCAAAGAAATACAAACAATTATAAGAACATACTATGAGCAACTCTACACCAACAAATTTGACAATCTGGAAGAAATGGATGCTTTCCTAGAGACATATAAAGTACCACAACTGAACCAGGAAGAAATAGAAAACCAAAGATTTTGAAAGGAGATTGAAACAGTCATCAAAAATCTCCAAACATGTGGAGGTTCCTCAAGAAGTTAAAAATAGAGCTTCCCTATGACCCTGCAATTGCGCTACTGGGTATTTACCCCAAAGATACAGATGTAGCGAAAAGAAGGGCCATCTGTACCCCAATGTTTATAGCAGCAATGGCCACGGTCGCCAAACTGTGGAAAGAACCAAGATGCCCTTCAACAGACGAATGGATAAAGAAGAT
>PISX010029715.1:0-19670 GCA_004024625.1 Mellivora capensis
TGTCCATTACCCCACCCACCTTTCCCGACCCCCTCCCCCCAGCAACCCTCAGTTTGTTTTGTGAGATTAAGAGTCACTTATGGTTTGTCTCCCTCCCAATCCCATCTTGTTTCTTTTCTTCTTTTTCTGCCTCCCTAGTCCCCCATGTTGCATCTCCACTTCCTCATATCAGGGATATCATATGATAGTTGTCTTTCTCCGACTGACTTATTTCACTAAGCATGATACCCTCTAGTTCCATCCACGTCGTTGCGAATGGCATACTATGCAGCGATCACTATAGATATTTAAGGACTGAAAAGACATTGCTCTGATGATAAAGCGCTCTAAACTAGTTATGACCATACATTAATGTTGGTGAAATGTTTGTCTGTCTTTCTCTTGGATGATGTAACACAATTTTTATTTTAGTCACTGACAGGGACACCAACTAGGAGATGATAGAGTACATGCCGTGACTTTGGAATTCTTACTAGTACACAAATAAGAATGGATCCTAGAAATAATAATCTCTCTCTATAATACGTATTTTAAAATATTAGAAATTTGAAATATTCTAGTTGTTTGATCATTCTTTTTCACATTACCATGTTCATCTCTAGCCAGTTACACATAGTGTAACTATAGTATTTTATTGAACAAATGTTGCTTTCATTGGAGGTAAGATCATTTGTGTTGCTTTATTGACAGTCGCACAGAAATAATACAGTCAGGTTTAGAATCAAGGAGATGTCATCTGTGACATTTGGTTCTACTTCATCATGAAAATAGATTGATACCATTTTTTCATCTTATTTTAAATGATGCGAAGAAAAAGTAAGCATTTGAAATCTAAAAATTTTTAATTTTTCCATTGAGTATAGTTGGCACACAATGTTACATTAGTTTCAGGTGTACAACATAGTGATTCAAATTATCTATGCATTATGCTTCTCTCACCACAAGTGTAGCCACTATCCATCACCATACAATGCTATTACAGTATCATTCATTGACTATATACCCTATTCTGTACCTTTTATTTCTGTGACTTATTCTTTCCATTACTGAAGCCTATTATCTCCCACTATCCTTCACCCATTTTAGCCACCCCTCCCCTATTTCCTCTGGCAACCATCAGCTTGTTCTTTACAAAAATATGCATTTTTTTCAAAGATTTTATTTATTTATTTGACAGAGATCACAAGTAGGCAAGAGAGGCAGGCAGGGAGAGAGAGGAGGAAGCAGGCTCTCTGCTCTGCAGAGATGTGGGCCTCGATGCCAGGATCCTGGGATCATGATCTGAGCCGAAAGCAGAGGCTTTAACCCACTGAGCCACCCAGGCGCCCAAAAATATGCATTTTTAAACTAACAACAATTATTATAATTTTTATTTCTGAAGTTTGCTAGTTATGTAATATAGTCACACTTCCTAGTTTCCTATTTTTATTACTTAATAAAAAATTAACTTTGTGTGTAAACGTGGTGATTCACAGACCTGTACCCCTGGGGCTAATAATACATTATATGTTTATAAAAAAATTTAAAAATTAAAAAAAAAGATTCTAGCTAATAGAATCCAACAGAAATTCAGAAATTCATTTTTATTATTTCAGCCAATAGCAACCAGGCTCTGGGGAATTGCTTTCCACTTACCAAATACAGGCGATTGATTATTTTAAAAAATAATATATTTGTAAAAAGTGGTGTTTCTTTACTAGAATACAGTTATCTGTAAATTATAAAAAATTAACTTTATTTCCTTGTATAGATTAAAATTAAAATGTTTAGAGTTTAATATTAAATTTTATGTGAATTCAGATATTTGTTTAAGATCCATAAAATTTGTGGA
The DNA here is from genome assembly GCA_004024625.1 of Mellivora capensis. Taxonomy (NCBI): domain Eukaryota; kingdom Metazoa; phylum Chordata; class Mammalia; order Carnivora; family Mustelidae; genus Mellivora; species Mellivora capensis. Next base: position 1,832 of record PISX010029715.1, read on the forward strand.
TGGTTGAATCCATACAAATGTTAGCTTTCCTAAAAAGTATTGAAAAACAAAATATTATAGCATGATACTTGTTTTGTTATTATAGTACTTACAGAATTGTTTACCTTTTATTAGTATAAAGAGGCAAAATAGCAGCTCTGCGCATAGCTTTCAGAACCTCATTTTGCTAAATATTTCAAATTTAAATACAAAGAGATACATAATTTTAAAATTTAAATTCAATTAATTAACATATATGATGTATTATTAGTTTCAGAGCTAGAGCTTAGTGATTCATCAATCTTATATAATACCCTGTGCTCGTTACATCACATGTCTTCTTTAATGCCTATCACCCATTTATGCCATCCCCTCACCCCTTTCCCTCCAGCAACCCTCCGTTTGTTCCCCATGATTAAGAGTTTCTTACAGTTTGTCTCCCTCTCTGGTTTCGTCTTGTTTTATTTTTCCCTCCCTTCCCCTGTAATCCTCTGTTTTATTTCTTAAATTCTACATATGAGTGAGATCATATGATCATTTTCTTTCTCTGATTCTTATTTTGGCTTACATAATGCCCTCTAAGTTCCATCCAGGTCATAGCAAATGGCAAGATTTCAATTTTCTGATGGCTGCATAATATCCCATTGTATGTATGTATATGTATGTATGTATATATATCTTTACATCTTTATCCATTCATCTGTTGATGGACAGCTTGGCTCTTTCCATAGTTTGGCTATTGTGGACGTTGCTGCTATAAACATTGGGGTGCAGGTGCCCTTTCAGATCTGTACATTTGTATCTTTGAGGTAAATACCAGGAGTGCAATTGCTAGGTTGTAGGGTAGCTCTATTTTCAACTTTTTGAGGAACCTCCAAACTGTTTTCCAGAGAGGCTGCACCAGCTTGTATTCCTACCAACAGGAGACACATGAAAATTAAACTACAATATTCTCCTTTGCACAAATTTATAATGATAATATATTATTTTGATGAATAACATAAGACCACAATTCATATTTGCAAAATGTATGTTTTTGGACTTGTGGGAAGTCTTATGAATAGGTGCTGATAGAATTAAGACATATTTCTGAAAATATTTATTAAAAATATATTTTGAGCTACATAAATCCATACACTAAATCAGCACCTAGCAAAGAGCACGATGTGTTCGGAAATATTTCACAGCTGCCATGTTGAAAGGTGAAGGTAATTCTATCAGAATGATAGAGTATGCTTTCTTTACACAATCAGGCAATCAAAATCAAATAACTGTCCTCAGAGCAGTAGTTATAAAATATTGTTGTGTTAATTTCTCTTTCCAAAAAATAGTAGTGAAATTATATCATTAAAAAATATATCCATGTATTGGTGTGTTTTCCTTTTTTCTCCACTGCATATATAGGTGCTCAACTCATCAATAATTATATGTATCCAGCTTATTCTGATGCCTGCTTTTGATGATGTATATACCTTGACACTTTTTTATACTTCTCATTTTTTAAAATTTGTGATTTATCTTTTTGGAGTAATAACGAATTATTTTAAGACTTTTGCCAGGTCTAAACATTTTTACCAAGTAGAGGCAAGTATAATTAATTGTAAGGCAAATCTCAGAATGTATTTTTAGGATCACAGGAAAATTGACTAAAATCTGAAAATTTGACTTCTACAATAGCTACATCATGCATTTTTGATAAAATGATATTTTCAAAAAATAATATTTTATTTTGGGTTATTCTTTGGAGACTCCTATGATTAGAATAGTGGAGAATGATCTGTATATCCTAGCAGCCCCTGATTATATAGATTGACTAAAAGAAGAATGCAGACCAGATTGACTACCTCTTATTAATTTGAGTAGTCATCTCTTTACTTTTCTTTTTTTGTCCTCTCTTCACTTTTAGATCAAGTAATGATCATAGAATTTCTACTATGTCAATTAAATATTTCATAAACAACTCTGTAAGTCCAGATTAGGATGCCATATGTTGCCTTTTAGATAAGGTAAGCCTATGTGGATAATCCTTTGACTAAAATAGAGCAGTATAAATATGCAATTAATAACATCTTCATAATGTCACAATTAAAGAATGTTTTAATAATTTAATAATATCCTTTGTTGGAATTCTTTCCTTTTTAAATAATGCTTCCTTTTATGGTGACATGACTCAGCTTCCTTTATTTTTAGCGGGATCATAATTACTATCTTCATTGCAATAAAGGAACAATGCTAAAGGATTATTTTAGAATGGGTCTTATGGAATAATTACATATTAATGGAGTGATCAGAATTTGTTTTTTCAACTTAGTAGCTTCAGAAATTCATTTTTATTATTTCAGCCAATAGCAACCAGGCTCTGGAGAATTGCTTTCCACTTACCAAATACAGGCGATTGATTATTTTAAAAAATAATATATTTGTAAAAAGTGGTGTTTCTTTACTAGAATACAGTTATCTGTAAGGTCTGTGAAGGAAGAAAACATGCTCTATTAGGTTCATTGTTATATCCCTAGGGTTTAGAAGATTAATTTTTGAATTACTACATTAATAACTTTTTAGTTTACTTTTAATGGGTGTAAGTCATTTGGGAGATTACATGAGTAATCAGTGTTACTGATAGATTTTTAAATGTCTACTTAGAGAATACTTAGTAGTAATTGTACTTGATTTAATATCCAATTTATTAGTATTATGAATTTAGTAAATAATTAGCATTTCATTATAATTAACCAACTCTTTTCAAAATATCCATACAAATGTTACATATCCATAAATTAGAATATGGATTAAATTAAATTTTCCATGGCCTTTAAACATTGATTCAAATTTTATATAATCAAATTCTCCCTAAGGTATTATTAAAATACCAAATCTAACATGACAATTTATCTTAATTGCTTTAGGCACTTTTAAAGAAAAAAAATATAGTAATCCGAAAGCCTATCATATGCTTACCTTAAAACTGGTTAATAATATGCTGATACTAGGAATTTACATTTCTTTTTATCTTTTTTCTTCTTACACTTTGCTGACATGGAGCTTTACATATTTCCCTAGGAATTCAAAGATATCTGAGACTATTTCAAAGCTTTCTGAGAGTTACCTAAGATTTAATAACCATGCTAGAATTAAAAGAAAAGGAAAGTCATCTCTTATACTTGCACATTCTGGGTTTTTAATTAGAAAATTTTTTATGTAGTCATTGGAATTTGCTATACATTCAGAGAAAAGTGAAATTGAGGATACTGCCCATCAGGTTGGACTTTCTTTTTACAATTAAAACCTAATTGTTAAATGCCCTTATGCCTTTACTTATTTAAGTTCAAGCCTAGCTTTTAATTTTGTGCAATACCGATGTTTTCTTACAAAATTATTTGTTTTTTAAGTCCAAATTGTTTGTGTTACAAAACAGTTTGCCTGTTACTATGATATATAGGTCTGGTGTATGAACATTATTAAAAATTCATGCACTTTCATTGTTACATCTTTATTATGTAGAGCTATCTACCTTTTTATCTTCTAGGAAATGAGAGACTATTTCTGCTTAGTTACCACTTCTAGAAATTCCACTAATTTATCAAATATGTGAAACACATAGTTGTGCCCTGTTAGACACAGGGTGTGATCATTAGTGTTAATTAACTGCTGGACTCCTTTTCCATTTGGTTATTATGTGCGACCCATCAGAGCTGATCAATATTTTCTATTCCTGGTACAGAATTACTTTTGATGCTGCTACTTTGATGTTTACAGATCTCTCCTTACACAAATGGAAAGAAATACAAGTCATATTATATACATACATATACTTAGAAAAAAAATACCCATATATTCACTATTATTGGAAAACAATAGAAATTAAAGAAATTTTACCCTCTATGTGCTTTTTTGTGTATGAGCCCCTCTTTATTTTTTTGTTTCAAGTTTTTGTTTAAATTCCAGTTAACATATAGTAATATTAGTTTCAATAGTAGAATTTAGTGATTCATCACTTACGTATGACACCCAGTATGAACGCTTCTTTATATCCTTTATGTCAACATTTCTATTTGAGTATTATGAACTCTTAGCCTTCAACAGACTCAAGCTGTTTACTCTAGCCATAATTTTTCTTTTTCATGTTCATATGTCAGAGATTAGCCAGGGAGAAGCCATTCAGGTTTCCTTAGCTTTTCAAAACTGCCTCTGACTTTTTTTTTTTTTTTTTTAAAGATGAAACTTGTTTTCTGGCAACAAATGGATGACACAGAATCAGTGCTTGTTTGTTTTTTCTTGTTTTTTTCCCCTTTCCCCAAGGAGCCCTGGTTCTTTTTTGCTGGTGGATATTGGGCAGCAAGTATCTGGATTGCCCATACATGCTGGCTTAGGCCAAAAGTACTGTTACTGCTATTGGTCTCTTTTAAGGAGAGATCTGGAAGAGATACACTATTTTTAGGTTTATGAGTTCATATTGATTTTCTTCCATAACATATGTTGCTGCATCTTTTCTCTTTTTACTATGAGGTTTTACCAGATTCCAAGACTCCACTACACTGACAGGAAAGTGCTTTGTAAGCAAGATATCAAAACAATTAGAATGAGTAGATTTAGGAGCAATTCATTTAGATTGGTGGTTAATGGACCCATCCTAATCCAAATGTCAAGGGTCACCTGCAAAATGTAAGTTGTGCAGTACAGCAAGTTTTCCAAATTTAATTTGTTCATTTTCTTGGTGTAATTTTCTTAAATTTAATTAATTTACATTTAATGTAGGTATATCGGTGGCAGGGTTTTTAAAATATTTTCTTCTTAAAAAATAAATCTTTTTTTAAAATTTATTTTTTCAAGCTTTTGTTGGATATATTAATATAGACATCCAAAATGCAACCTTGAAAAGATAATGAATGCCTTTGGACCTCTAGAATTATTAGAACCAGGAACCAGAAGATCTACTACTTTGACATTTTATTTTTCAAGTAGACTTAGACTGGTATTAATTGTTTAATGAAATCCAAGGCCTCTGTGATGATGGCATTTTACATCTTGTAATATCTGTCACCAAAAAGAAACTCGTCTCATTTGTGCGGAAGGTTGTGATCAGCAAATTTGGTTAAAATGCCCATCTTGGATCATCTACGAAAGACAGGAGTTTTGGCTCATGCTTCTTCCAGTACAATAGAGAGCTGGATTGGGCAGAGTGGTTTCAAATAGAAGAGGGAAATGCTGTGTTGAAAACCATAAAATCCTATAATGAAAAAGATGTCCTTAGTGGGCATAACAAAAAAGGTGATAGTCATCTTCCAGGTACTCATTTATTTCCTTTGTTCCAACCTTTATTGCTTTCTAAATGTTGTTGACTGTATTAGTTTGCTCGGTTGTCATAACAAAATACCACATAGTGGGAGGTTTAAACAATAGAAATTTATTTTCTTATTGTTCTAGAAGGTGGAAGTCCAAAATTACAGTGTAGGCAGGTTTGATTTCTCCTGAATCCTCTCTCGTTGGCTTGCAAATGGCTGCCTGCTTGCTATGTCCTCACATCATTGTCCCTCTGTTCCTGCTGCCAGTGTCCTAGTACCCTCTTCTTAAAAAAATAAAACAAACAAACAAACAAACAAAAAAACCCCAACACTAGTTATATTGGATTGGGATCCACCCATGCAACTTTATTTAAATATTATTTCTTCCTTAAAGGACTCCTCTCCAGACACATCACATTCTAAGGTACTGGGAGTTAGGACTTCAACATATGGATTTTGGATGAAAATAAGAATATAATACTGGCCAATGAAATTCTAAATATAAGATTAAAATTACTTAAACTAATTTGAAGCTGGATAAAGTATACATTTTCACTATAAAACATTTTTTTTTTTTACCAAAATATTCTTGACCTCCAGATTAAGATTCTCTCATTTGGATAGTGCTTAATAAACACCAATAATAGTGTCTTTAGCAAATCCCCCTTCTCTAAACTATTTATTTTCCATGTTCAACTTGAATTAATGCTTCTTTTCTTGCTTTTTTTGCATTTTTGAGGATGACAGCTTATCTTTTGTTGCCCATATTTTATAACATCTTTTGATACTATATAAATACACATCTTATTCTCAGTAGGTTATTCCTGCCACAGTATATTATAAAACTGCCAGTAAACAGTTGATTTTTTTTATAAAGTACTAGTTACCTTGTAATTAATACAGATACAATATAATACAATAAGATAATGACTACTGTAGCTTTCATTGGTAGAGATAATCCCTTAGATTTGGGGATATTTTCACCCTTGTGTTCTATTCATAGATACCACATGATTCTAAAGTTTAATAATGTTTAATTCCTTTTTTTTTCTTTAAAGTCAGAATAATTTATTTAAATGTCAGTGTCCTTACTCCCCCCTGGCCGTCTGTCCTTACTTTCAGTCTCTAGAATTAAGGTGTTCAGTTGCCATTTGATAATATCACTGGGCCTGTTAAAATGAAAATTTAGTTCTTTAAACATAAATAATTATGGTAATGTTCACATCAATAGGAAAAGTGGTCTAAGTGTCATTTACTACATGTAGCATCATGTACATTTGTACAAAAGTACAAAAGATGTACTTTTGTTATTTCAGTGTAGTCTCTAAATGTTAAATTAGTGCTTTTTCTTAATATAGTCATCACCTATCTGTATATACAAATACACAAATTAGGTCCTTATTCCTCCCTCAAGAATTCCTACCTCTGCACATCTTTCCCCTCAAGACTTCTCAGTATACCCTTCTGGTTTATTTTGCTATTTGCCCTCTTAAAGGGAAGGTGAGGGGAGGAGAAGGAAAGAACCATAATCTAGCTCTGATGTTTATGGCATTATGAAAGTCAATTAATTAATTTTTAATCTGATTGTTGTTTATTTCTTCTGTTCATCTTTCCTAATCTTAAGCAAATGAGTGGGAAATGTTAACTGGATCTTTGCTTCCAAGTATGGTCTAAATTAATATCTCACAGTTGGCACTGTACACAGAATTTGTTTGAGAATTCATTCAATGTGTCAGAAGAATGTCCAGATTTTAAAGATAAATATAAAAAAATAAAGCTTCAGTTTACAGACTTCTATACATTTGAAAAAACCTTTAAATCTTTAGCAGTTTTAGTGGAAGTTAAGATTTTTATAATAATTTTTGGATTATTTTATTGGGCAGATAATGTTAAAGTTCATGGCATCTGTATGTGGATATTGCCTCAATTTCTCAGTGGTTTGGTCTCTAACTATTGATTGTACTTTTTCTTTAGGATGTTTTGAATAATTTGGGATCTTGTGAACTGGATGAAGATGACCTAATGCTTGATCTAGAATTTTTAGAGGAACAGAATCTTCATCCTTCAGGTAAGTGTTACGTAAATGCATGAGATCATGCAACTCTGATCCTAATCATTTATCAGTTCATTGATAAACTTTATATTGTTTAGGATGCATTCAGTCTTTTCCATCTCCAGTTTGTATATCATATGTGCAAGGCACATGCTAGGTACCATTGACACATGATTCTGGTGATCTTATAATCTATTATGGAAATACAAATCCAGTGGAAGACCATTATAAAATAGGAAAAAAATACCTATAAAGGCATTTCAAAGAAAGAAATTGCAATTTAATACATAATGGAAAATTTAATATTTCTCTTTTTGAGGGAAGAAGAAAACTGTTATGATCCCATTATTTATTTATTTTATATAACCAAATGGAGGTTTTGTAGATCAAGATTTACTCTTCAGAATCTTAACTGCTTCCATAATAGCTGCATAGGCTAATGCTGATGCAAGAAGGTTGCAAAATTAATAACTCAATTAATTTTTAATAATTAATAACTGCCAATAATGATCACAAACACACAGAAACACTGAGTTGTAGTGTGAGATAAATTATTGTTGAAGGAATTAAGAAGGCAGCCCATTATATTTGTCATATTGTAAATTTATAGTAAAGTATAAATTGTTATATCTTCAAATCCCAAAATTATTCCTGTTAAAGTAGATGATAGGGATTGTTTATTCATAGTTAGATATTTGGGTACAGGACAAGCTGTTGTTTACTTTTTTGTTTTTTGCTTATAACATCTTTAACATAGTCGTTTTCAAATTGAAGTAGAAATAATATTAGCGTGCATACAAGTCTCAGTTGGTTAAGTATCTGACTCTTGATTTTGGCTCTTGTCATGATCTTGGGTCATGGGTTCGAGCTGCACATCAGACTCCATGCTGGGTGTGGAGCCTGCTTTAGATTCTCTCTCTCCTTTTCTCTCTGCCCCTCCCCCTGCCTCTCTCTCTGTCTCTCCTCTCTCTCTCAAAAAAAATATATTAAATTGAAACTTCAAAATCTTGGCCTTCCTGCATAATTTGAGAAAATCGGCCTGCTGGATTTTATATATTATTCAATATATATTATATTATATATATAATATATTATTAACTTCTAAGAATTAGACATAATCTCAAAGGTTATTTCCAGTTCTAATATTTTATAATGATTTTTTTGTTTATGCAGTATTTTTCTATTATAGATAATATCACATTAAGAATTGTTAAAAGAAGCCAGTGTTTATATTTTACATTTCACAATGTTTATATTTTATTACTCTGTACTATATAGGCTGATATCCAAAGAAGTTACTTTAAATTTTTTTCCAGTTAAATACAAATTTAGGATAATCATTTTTTTTTTTAAGATTTTGTTTTATTTACTTTGACAGAGAGAGAGATCACAAGTAGGCAGAGAAGCAGGCAGAGAGAGAGGGAGAAGCAGGCTCCCTGCCGAGCAGAGAGCCCAATGCGGGGCTCGATCCCAGGACCCTGAGATCATGACCTTAGCTGAAGGCAGAGGCTTAACCCACTGAGCCACCCAGGCACCCCTAGGATAATCATTTTTTAAAAACATTCTTGCTGTAGTTGATTTGACAGATAGTCTTTTAAAAATGGAGATTTTTTTTCTCATTTTTGTACAGATACATTATACAGTTTTGTCATTCATGCATATTTATCTTAGAAGAATTACAAATAGTGATGATTTACACACTTTTTGAGGAAATTTGTCAATATTTAACAAGACTATATATGCATAAGCCTTTAGATTCAACTATCCAACTTCTGGAAATTTAATTGTAAAACACTGGAAATATACAAAATAATGCATCCAAATATCTATTCATTACAAGATATTTATAGTTACAAAATATTGGAAACATGCAAATGTTCTTCAACATGACATTTGTTGAATGTACAATGGTATACTAAGCAGCTATTAAAAGGATAAGAAGATGTCTCTATGTGCCCTGGCGTGGCTGTAAGTGTATGTTATTGATGAAGGACTTTGCAATTTGGGGTTAGACTGGCAATACCTAAATCCAGTGGTCACTAACATCACTAAAATTGTAACAGCTAGACATTTTCCCCTCTTAATCCAGTGCCTGGAGAAGTGCACAGCACCGCCACTCCTGCCTACATGTACTTATATCTGTTCAGTTCTCTTGATTAAATTGTGATTTTTACAGGAAATATTGGGATGAGGAGAGAGGGAATCCAGCAACCAAATATAGAATGTGAGGAATTTTACAGGATAATGGTCTGGTTCCTTAAGCACATAAATGGCATGATAAAAATGGGAGGGATATTGTAGATTAAAAGAGGCAAATGCTGTATGACATCTTTGTTGGCACACTTGAAAAACTTAAAACACTATAAAAATATATTTCTGGTTCAGTCAGAGAAATTTGAGAAATGACTATTACAGAATTATTTATTTTGTTGGGTATTGAATATTTTTGTTTTGTTTTTTAAAGAAAAGTTTAGAGAGAGGCATGTGGTTGAAACAGTATGATATATGACATTTACTTTACCAACAAGTATGGAAGAGGGAATAGATGAAACCAAATTGGAAAGTTGTTGAAAATTTTCAAAGCTGAGCAGTAGGTGTTTGGGGTAAGAGGTTCTTGCATTAATTGTAATATTTTCTTGTTTTCAGATTTTTAAAGATTTTCACAAAAAAATAACACCAGGTATTAATTTAAAAGAATTACAGATAATGTAGCAATCTCAGTTATGTTTGGTAGGCACTCATGATGAAGAGCAAAGGGTGACTTAAAAATATAAAGACTTTGTTCAATTTATTTGGGAGCAAAAAGAAGCATTTTTAAACTTTAATTTCATTTTTTATAAAGTAATGGGTGCTATGTACTTCATTAGTTTATTGTAAGGAAAAGGATGATATGATAAACTAAAAACTGTACATCTCGAAGTCTATTTCAGGATGTAGGTATCTTGGTTGAAGCCAAAACTGGAATGCCTCTTGAATAAACTGAGTTAACTAAATTTTTCATTAGGTAAATGACCTCCCTTTGCCTACCTGAAGTACAATTCTGATATACGAAATATTCCTTAGAGTGACTTGGGTTTGTTTAATGTTACTTAAGAAAATGTGTTTTGAAAACCTGTTTCACAGTGGATGGCACATTATGGGCTTTGAAAAAAGCCACAACTATCTGTTTATGCACATTAGCTCAGAAAGAATTTCTCGGACATCTGGGTGGCTCAGTGGGTTAAAGCCTCTGCCTTCAGCTCAGGTAATGATCCCAGGGTCCTGGAATCAAGCCCCGCATTGGGCTCTCCGCTTAGCAGGGAGCCAGCTTCCTCCCCTTTCTCTCTCTGCCTGCCTCTCTGCTTACTTGTGATCTCTCTCTCTGTCAAATAAATAAATAAATAAAATCTTTAAAAAAAAAGAATTTTTGATTGAATAGAATTATGCAATTTATATTTTTATTAAGCAACATAATTAAAGGTCTTCTCAAAATATAAGAAGCTCATTATTGATAATTGATATTGATATAAAGCTCATTAATGCTAACCATTTTTAAATGATGGTTTAAATAAAAGTTATTTTTAAAAGTCTGGAAACTGAAATAATGATACCATTAAATTCTATTACTTATATTACTAAAAATCAGTGGGGGGTTTAAAACAGTTTGTTAGGGTAAAACATTTTCAGTTTTTGGTTCTAGAGTCTTATTAGGGCAAAGATATATAGCAATTTACAGAAAGGCTTAATATAATGGCCAAGGTGATTTTTATAAAAAGATACTTCTTTCAACATGTATACATTGGACATTGCTCATATTGAGTGATTTAACATACAAAAGACATTCTAATGGAAATAGAATTCATAGTGTAGATAGTTCATATTCGTATAATATGAATCATTGTTAGTTGATGTGCTACTTGCAGTTAAGGGATACGAGCTAGAATATATCAACTAGGGAATTAAAATATCAGTATAGCACAAACAAAGCAGAAAAAATAGAATTTGAGTTGTGTGGCTCAAGGTCTTTGTGATAGAAATGCCCACATACTTGCACAATTAAATGTGTATCTAGGTGTTTCATCATGTTGTTGAAAATTACACACTTATGACTATACGTACCTTGGTAAAGATGACTTCATTATTATGGTCACAATAATTGTGGACATCTTTTAATATGCTTTTTTCCCATTCTTTGCTATCTGTATTTTCATCTAAAAGTGAATTGTAAGTTTACTGATAGATTTTAAAGTTTGTTTTTGACCAGTGCTGTAGACAATTTGAGTAAAGTTCCACAAATCCTTTTAGTATATAAATGTTTCTATGGAGTCCTAAATTAACACACTCCTTTTCTAAAGGGAGAGGTGGTACAAATAATTGTGCAGATGAGTATATGTTTTATAGTGCAGTAAGTGAATATTATTATTATTATTGAAAGTAAGAAAGGACAATTTCAACGAGGGAAAGGTTTATGAATTCAGAGTGAGTTCTCAAAAAGTTCTGCCTTAGGGAGAAAAAAATAAAAACAACTATTCTGAATAATTTACTTTTATCTTGGCATTATCTAATCTTATCTTTGTAAATTCCAATATAAAAGCGAAGCTTTTAGATTAAAAATCCTATGGATAAGCCCTTAAGGTTTCTTTAATCATGTTTTTCTTGAATAAATGCTTAAATTACTTTTCTGGATAATATTTTAATAAATAATTAATATGCATCATGTTTCAAATACAGGATTATCAATTTGTTTGATGCTAGACATTCATTTCCCCTGTGGTAAAATATTATATTTATTGCTTCTTTACTTAGTAAATCATTTATAATGCATATATGACCAAACACAGTTTTGATTAAAAAAAAATGAGATGCTATTTTTTAATATCTTGATAAATTAAAAATATATATTTGTGACTCTTCTCACTTTTTATATATTTCTTCACTCTCTTATTCATTGGTATGGTGGTGTTTTTGCCACAAATTGAATCACTCAAGATTTTAGTAGTGATGTTAGTTAGATATACCTCAGTAGTATTTTTTGGGGGAAAAAAGTACAAACAAAATTTACTAGCATTTAATATCTCAAAGACTCAAATAAATGACCTTAAAATTTTCCTTATGGGGCACCTGGGTAACTCAGTCAGTTAAACGTCTACCTTCAGCTCAGGTCATGATCCCCAAGTTCTGGGATCAAGCCCCGCATCAGGCTAACTGGTCGGTGGGGAGTCTGCTTCTCCTTCTCCCTTTTCCCGTGCTCCCCCCACTTGTGCTCTCTCTCTCTCTCAAATAAATAAATAAAAATCCTAAAAAAAATTTCCTTACAGTGAAATATGTGTTATGAACTGTACATTCTGTGAGATGAAAAATCCCAGCAGTATTATTTTTCCTTATTTGTCTTTATGTGGTTTTACACGTTTGTGTGGAGGATTTTTTTTTCTATTCATTTAAGCAGCTTAAGTAATAATCTAAATAAGCTAAATAAGCTAATAATATAACAATCTAATAATCTAATAATAATCTAATCTAATAATCTAATAATCTAAATAAGCTAAAGTAATAATCACTCAAGGAAAATAGAATAATGGTAAAAAAGATACGAAAAATAAGATGATACTAGAGGTGAGGTTGGCATACAAAACATACACTAGTATCACTGTAGTGAGCAGAAAGTGTTACTTGGAGTGCTTTCCTAACATATGTGAAGAAGGAAACTCAACCAGTTGCGTGATTCAAAATATATGCCATCAATCATTCAGTCAACCAGTCAATGCATTTTATTAAATAAAGAATTTTTGTTACTAAGAACTGAAAGTTATTTTGCTCACATGTCTTTATAAAGTATAAATGATTGATATCAAGAACAATTTCTTCAGCAACTCCTTTTAGTACAAGCTGGTTGGCATCTTGCTACCAATTCAGTTCTAAATGTTTATGTAACACTGTAGCAAAAACTAGGTTTTTTATGAAGATCTTGCTTTGTCCAAAAAATAAAACTCAGTTCCTTGTACATATTAACATTCTTTGGGTAATTTTAACATTGGAAATAGTTGAAGTAGATGTTGTCAATCATTTTCCCCATCTTACTTTAAGGTAATTGTCATAAAACCCAGTAGAATATCTAATGTTAAGTAATGTTACTGCTTGATGAGTCCACCAAAATGAACTGTTGGCAAAATGTTACCCTTATGTGACTAAGTAAGGTAACTTTTCTACAAATAGTTGTTATCATAATGCCAGTTAAATATTGGACAGTGCATAGTGTTTGATAAAGAAATAAGAATAAGAATTTGAGTGTTGCTTTTGGAACATTTCATCTTTAGCTATTCTTTTCCATGGTAAACTAGAACAAGGTCATATTTCTATTTAGACTGTTTGTAGTATTACCTTCTAAAAATGACGCGAAACATGCGCCTAATTTGACAGCGAAGCATAATAATTAAAGTTAAAACACATTTTGGTGTTACCTGTTTGGAACGTACTCACTAAAATGCCATTTTCCCAATTCTTTTCTTCGCTACCAGAAGTTGGTGGTGCGTAAGTTTTAGCAAGTAGTAGCTGGATATCCAGGTTGATGGAAAGGAAAAATAAATGCCTATAATGAGCTATGCTTTTTCCTAAGCTGTCTCAAGTTAATGCTCATATCAATAATCCTCTGAGAGGAAATTGCATCTTAAAGATCCATTCTAATTAAAGAAATGACAAATTAATATCAAAGAGAATAGGCACTTTGGAGACAGACATATCCAAGTTAGCATTCCAGCTGTACCACAGTGACCTTGTGCAAATGACCGGATTTTTTTAAGCACTTTTTTTATTTGTAAAATGACAATAAAACAGTCTCAAATATCATCCTAAGTAGGAGACATATTTATATGCAAAGTGCCTTTCATAGCTGCCTAGAATAAAATAGGAGCCCAGTAGAAATTAGTTATTCCTCTTGACTTCTTAAATTCCTCATCATAGAGTTTTCCCAATCATTGGTACTCTTTATAGTCCTTAATTTCTTAACACTTCATCATGATTATCTATTGTTTTAACATACACTTTGTGATTTAAATTTTTATAGTTTAAATTCTGTGTATCATTTTAAGTAGTTAGGGACGCCTGCATGGCTCTGTCAGTTAAGCGTTTGACTCTTGATCTCACCCAGGTCATGATCTGAGGGTCCTGACATGAAGCCCTGTTTCAGGCTCCACACTTAGCAGGGAGTGTGCTAAAGAATCTCTTTCCCTCTCTCTCTCCCTCTGCTCCTCCCCCACTGCTCATGCATATGCTCCCTCTCTCTCTTTTTAAAATAAATCCTTAAAAAATAAGTGACGTTTTCTTAGTACTATTATTCAAAAATTAATTAAGGCACTTTGCTTATAACAGGTGGTACATTTCCTGGTGTTAAAACCAATACATTTAAATGCATGGAAACATTTTTTTCCCAGACAGTAGTCATGTGTCTAAAATACCACAACATATTTCAAATAGTAATTCTAAGAGAAATAATAAATTTCTTGTGTTAAATATTTTAAAACTTATTAACCCAAATCTGTAATGTTCAGAGAGAAAACCAGATTGTTACTTTGTATTAAATTTGGTCTTTGTAGTTTGCAGATAAGTTACTCAGTTGAAAATATATTTTCTTTATTTATCACTGTTTGATAAAAACAATACAGTTGTCATTTGGATGATTGGGTGAAGAAATTTTATTTTGTTTTTGCTGGTTATTTTGGACGTTATATATAAAAACACCTAGGGCAGTATCTCTTGGTATATGTCCAGATGCAAATGGAAAAGTAATGGCCCAATGATATCAATTAGGAATTAATTAGGTAGTTGCTAAATTATTTTGAGTTTGATGAACAAGCAATATAAAATTCTGCAGTGACTTAGGAACTCCTCCTGTGCCTATTAATTAAGGAGGTAATTTTTGTTATTAATTTTTAATGGATACTAGCACAGCAGAGCTGAGATGAAACCCTAGTGGCTTTGCTAATATGAATGGTAATATACAAATTGCAACAACATTCACATAGGGAAAATTATAAAAATTAACTATAAGTTTTTACAAGCTTTGATATGTCTGGGTCAGAAAATATGTGTAAGCTATCTTCAGTGTCATTTTATAAAGCTGAGGAATGTGACACTTAATTTTGGAAGTATAACATAGTAGCTACAAATCTGAACTCTGGAGTTAGACAAATCTCAGCTACCAACCAGGCTGTATAAACTTGAACAAATTATTTAATCTCACTTTTCCTTTTTTCATCTTAAAATGAGAGCATTAAAAGTATCTACCTCATAAGTTTGTTGTGAGGAATAGTAAATTAAAGTGTAGTAGAATGTCTATCACATCTGTCATATAATATTTTTTAATAACCATAGCTAATACTGTTTTTTACAGTATGTTTGATAAACTAAGATATTCCTGAGGATTAATAGGAACCCCATCTTGCTGATTTTGGTGATTTTTTTTTTCCAGGCTCTATTAGTAGAAGATCTCAACCATATTTTCAAAGTAAAGTATTTCTCAAATTTTAAGTGCAGAATGCCACAACACATGCAATTGATTTTATGATTATTGTGTATTTCCAAACTTACACAATCATATTAAATAAAAGGATAATAAATAATATTTACTGAGTTTGTATGCCAGTTCAATGAGGTAAATAATTCTTCCACATTGGAGAAAATTGAAGCTTTGAATAATAAAATACTACAGGCAAGTAGATGTTTCATCTGGGCCCAAAGTTTGTCTAACTTTGAAGGCTCTGTATTAATAATCTTTTAAAAAGATTTTATTTATTTATTTGAGAGAGCACAAGTGAGAAAGAGTACAAGCAGAGGGAGTGGCAGAGGGAGAAACAGGGGCAGGCTCTTGGTTGAGCAGGGAGCCTGATGTGGGGCTCAATTCCAGAACTCTGGGATCATTACCTGAACTGAAGGCAGATGTTTAACTGATTGAGCCACCCATGTGACCCTGTGTTAATAATTTTGACTAATAAAATTAACTCATACACAGTTTTAAAAACACAAGTACACAGAGACTTTTGTTTAAAACTGGCTCTCTTTTTTTTAGTATTCCCCAAAAATATTTAATTTGATTTGACATTTTTTCATTTCTTTCCCATTGTAGTTGACCACTTCTTTTTGAAAATTAAAAAAAAAATTGAGATGTAGTTCACATACCATTTAAGTTATGTAGTTCACTGGTTTTTAATATATTTGCAGCATTGTGCCTCTATCATCACAAGGTTAAGGTTAGAACATTTTCATTATGCTGAAAAGGAGTTGTACCCATTAGCAGTGACTCGTCACTCAACACACTTCTAACCCCAGGTAATCACTAAGCCACTTACTGTCTGTGAAGATTCGTCTCTTCTGGACATTTTATATCCACAGATTCATACAATATTGGTCTTCTGTGATGGGTTTCCATTGCTGAGCATAATGTTTTTCAAGGCTTATTCATGATACAGCATTTATATGTGTGTGTGTGTGTGTGTGTGTGTGTGTGTGTGTGTATACATATATATCAGTACTTCCTTCCTTCTTTATAATCCTATTAGTATTTCATCTTATGGATGTATCACACTCTTTCTGCAATGTAAATATTAAATATTTAATATGTAAATTTTGAACAATGCACTGCTGCCTGAGCAATGGGCCAAATAAACGAAAAATCAAAATATGTTTCAAAACAACAATAAGAGAAAACTCAATATTCTTAAACTTATAGGATGCAGCAAAAGTAGATGTTAGGGTGAAATTTATGCTATAAGTATTTGCATTAAGAAGAAAAGTTAAATAGTATGACACCACTGGAACTAGAAAAAGAAGAAATTCATCTGAAATTTAGTAGAGGAAGAAAATAACAAAGAAAAATCAGAAATAAATAAATAGAGACCAGAATAAATAATAACATAACACTAAAAGTAATGACCAAGTTTTTCCAAAAATAAATAAATCATAAATAAATAAACAAAATTGGCAATGAACTAAGAAAGAAACTAGATGGCTCAAAAACCAAAATGAGAAATGGAAGAGAAAACAGTACAACAAATACCATAGAAATACAGAGTATGATAACAGATTACTATGAAAAGTTATATAATAAATCAGGTAAAATAGAAAATAATACCAGATAATTCCTAAAAATGTACAAGTCACTAAGATTCAAACATGAATCTTGATTCCAAGAGATAGGAAATCTTCTTAGACCAATAACAAGAATGCAAGTTGAATTAGAAATTAAAAATCTCAAGCCAACAAATTTGACAATCTGGAAGAAATGGATGATGCATTCTTAGAGACATATAAACTACCACCACTGAACCAGGAAGAAATCGAAAACCTGAACAGACTCATAGCCAGTAAGGAGATTGAAACAGTCATCAAAAATCTCCAGACAAACAAAAGCCCAGGGCCAGATGGCTTCCCAGGGGAATTCTACCAAACATTTAAAGAAGAATTAATTCCTATTCTCCTGAAACTGTTCCAAAAAATAGAAATGGAAGGAAAACTTCCAAACTCATTTTATGAGGCCAGCATCACCTTGATCCCA
>PISX010029716.1:0-19506 GCA_004024625.1 Mellivora capensis
AGAGAGAGAGAGAGAGAGAGAGAGGAGGAAGCAGGCTCTCCGTGGAGCAAAGAGCCTGATGCGGGGCTCGATCCCAGGACCCTGGGATCATGACCTGAACCAAAGGCAGAGGCTTTAACCCACTGAGCCACTCAGGTGCCCCTACAATGTCATTCTTAAAAAGAATAAAATATGGGACGCCTGGGTTGCTCAGTTGGTTGGACGACTGCCTTCGGCTCAGGTCATGATCCCGGACACCCGGGATCGAGTCCCGCATCAGGCTCCCGGCTCCACGGGGAGTCTGCTTCTCCCTCTGACCTTCTCCTTGCTCATGCTCTCTCACTGCCTCTCTCTCAAATAAATAAATAAAATCTTTAAAAAAAAAAGAATAAAATATAACTATATATATTGACTTGAAAACATGTCTGAGTATATGTTTATTCACTATTTTACTCTTTTTTTTTTTTCAAGTAAACTCTTTGCCCAATGTGGAGCTCGAACTCACAACCCCTGAGATCAAGAGCCTCATGTTCCACTGACTGAGAGAGCCAGGTGCTGCTCTTTACTGTATATTTTTAAAATAATATATATCACTGTAAAAAAAAAAAAGGAAGAAGTACATAAATATATAAAGTAAAAAGACGGGTGGCTGGGTGGCTCAGCAGGTTAAGCTTCTGCCTTCGGCTCAGGTCATGATCTCAAGGGTCCTGGGATTGAGTCCTACATCAGGCTCTGTGCTTGGTGGGGAGCCTGCTTCCTCCTCTCTCTCTCTACCTACTTGTGATCTCTCTCTGTCAAATAAAGAAATAAAATCTTAAAAAAAAAAGTTAAAAGTTAAAGATATTCACGACATTCCTATTCAATTTCAAGATTAACTGGTTAAACTCTGGGGGTATATACATAATACATGAACACACATATATGTACACACATTACAGATGAATACATACATATGTTCTCTGTTTATATGTATAATTTAAAAAATGGTCTTATGTAAATACATATATCATTTTACCATTCTGATATTTTTTCACTCAACATTGTATCATGAACATTCTTTTATATCAGCACATTTCCACATGCTACACAATGGCCCATAATATGGTAGTGGGCACCAGAATTTACTGTCCACTTAGGATGCACTGGTATGGCAAATAATGCTATAATAAACATCTGTGTGCATTTATCCTTGTGAGCTGCTGAGATAATTCTGTAGGAAAAAATTATAGATATGAACTTGCTACTTCAAAGATTTTTTAAAATTTATTTTTGTCTTCATTTATTTATTCATGAGAGACAAAGAGACAGAGAGAGAGGCAGAGGAAGAAGCAGGCTCCCTGCCAAGCAGGGAGCCTGATGTGGGAGTCGATCTCAGGAAGCTGGAATCATGAACTGAGCTAAAGGCAGACACTTAACCAACTGAGCCACTCAGGTGCCCCTGAAATTGCTACTTCACAGGTAGATATGTTTTAAATTTTGAAAAGAATTGGTAGATTTCCCTTTCTTAAAATACTAATTTTTATTCCCACCAAATGTGTAGTGTGGCTTATATCTCCCCCAAAACGAAATACTGTTCTTTTTTTTTTTTTTTTTTTTTTTTGAGAGCGAGCTAGTACACATGCAAGGCAGGGGGAGGGGCAGACGGAGAGGGAGAAAAAGAATCTTAAGCAGGCTCCCCACAGAGCCGGGGGCCACATGAGGCCCAGTCTCATGATCCTGAGATCATGACCTGAGCCAAAAATCAGGAGGCGGACATAACTGACTGAGCGACCCAGACTCCCCTTGATCATTCTTTTAACTTTGTCCAATCTCATAGGTAAAAATAGGATATAATTTCTTTTTTTTTTTTTAAAGATTTTATATATTCATTTGACAGAGATCACAAGTAGGCAGAGAGGCAGGCAGAGAGAGAGAGGGAAGCAGGCTCCCTGCTGAGCAGAGAGCCCGATGTGGGGCTCGATCCCAGGACCTTGGGATCATGACCTGAGTCGAAGGCAGAGGCTTTAACCCACTGAGCCACCCAGGCGCCCCAAAAATAGGACATCATTTCTATGCTGATTCTTATTAGTGAAGTAAAGTATATTCACGTATCGGTCATGTTTTTGTTGGAGTTGATACTGTTTATGCGATCTGCCTCCTCATAGAAGATACTCACTATGGGGGCGCCTGGGTGGCTCAGTCAGTTAAATGTCTGCCTTCGGCTCAGGTCATAATCTCAGGGTCCTGGGATGGAGCCCCATGTGGAGTCCCACATCCATCCCTAGGTCTGGCTCCCTGCTCAGAGGGGTGTCTGCTTCCCCCTGCCCCCTCAATGCCTGCTCCTACATGTGGGAGTGTCCTCTCTCTCTCTCAAAGAAAATCTTAAAAAAAAAAAAAAAGAAGATACTAAAACTTCAAAAAAGGCAAAGTATGGTTAGAATGATCTCAATGTTCGGAATGAATTAGTCATATATAAATACGTTACACACATGTATATGTGCACAGGAAAAATATGGAGCATTATACCAAATCATTAATTCTAGTGAGTGGGATTATAAAGAACTTTCAGCACTTTATCTGACATATATTTCTCTGGAATAAGTGAAGAAGGGGAAAAAAAAGAAATATGCTTTCTTTTGTACTAAAAATAGTAAAAAATATTTTTAAACACTGATCTAATTATATCACTCTTGTGCTCAAAATTCTTCAATGATTGTTGTCTGCAGTGCAAAATTCTTATTGATGAACAAAGCACTCAAAAACCTTACACAACTGACCTTGATTTCCACCCTCCTCATTCACTCCTACTTAATCTGGTCGCACAGACTACCTCTGTACAATTTTTTTTTTTTTTAAAGATTTTATTTATTTATTTGTCAGAGAGAGAGTGAGCGAGCACAGGCAGACAGAGTGGCAGGCAGAGGGAGAAGCAGGTTCCCTGCCAAGCAAGGAGCCCGATGTGGGACTCAATCCCAGGACTCTGGGATCATGACCTGAGCCGAAGGCAGCTGCTCAACCAACTGAGCCACCCAGGTGTCCCTCTGTACTATTTTTTTAAAAGTTTATTTATTTATTTGGCGGGGGCATAAGGAGAGGGAGAAGAGCAGACTCCCTGCCAAGTGGGGAGTCTCATGCGAGGCTCCATCCCAGGACCCGGAGATCATGACCTGAGTCAAAATCAAGAGTCGGGCATCCCATCTCTGTACTCTTGGTGTTTTATTTTCTCTCTTTGAAATATGGTTATTTACTGTTTCCACCAATTGCCATACCTTTAAGGCCCAGCTCAAATGTCCCTCCACTTGTGCTCTTTCCAAAGCCCAGAAACAATTAATTATGCTCTCCTGAGGACTTACACAGTACCTTTTTTTTACAGTTCTATTATAGAACTAGCCATGACCTTGTTATGTATTAAAGTTGAATGTACACATTAATTTCTTTAGTTTCCCTTCATTGTCTTCCAGCACTCAGTACAGGACCTAGAATTATAAAGGAGCAGTTATGTGGGGTAGAATGGCAATGGGCCACATCACTGCAGAATTAGCAGTCTTATGAGAGACAGAAGCATAGGGAGACGTATGAGACTCATAAACTCCCATAGTGACCCCACAGAAGACTCAGCACATTGTCTGCACCCCCCTGATTACCAGGCCTATCGGAATTTATGCAACTCCTTGCCCGCACCCCAGCAGTGCATGACTTCCGGTCTCACAGAGGGGACTTGGAGGACAGATACAAAATTTAGGCAGAAGGAAGGGTGTGGCAGTGTCCGGGATGGCTTCCTCTTTGAGAAGGTAAGTTGAGAAAGACCTGAAGGCTTGCTGCTTGTTGCCCCGCCAATATAGGAGGGAAGGAGAGAAGAGCAAATAGTGTTCTGGGTTGAGGGTACAGTGTGAGAAGGAGCTTGAAGGACAGAGTATGGTATATTTGTGATCCTGCAAAAAATTTCTGCATAGAAGTGTAGAGGGCCAAGGGATGAGAAGAGGCTGGGAAGCAAGAAGGGATCATAATCACAAACTGCCTAATATGCTAGGTTAAGGAGTTTGGACTTTATTCTGAATACCATGGAGACCTAGCAGGTTTAGCACATTAATAACATGAGCATGAAATTTTGAAAGATTACGGATGAAGATTACAAGAACTCTTCAGGGGCTTTTATATGAATAGATGACAATGACTTGACCTGAGATCTTAGCAGGTGAGCTCAGAACACCAGCTATGGAAAGGGCTTAAAACATAAACCTCAGGCAAACCTTTGTTTTCAAGTAAATTTCCTTGAGAGGCAGGTCTTACGATTTCTTGTTTGATTTGGTTTTTCTTAAACTTCAGATGGTAAAAATAAGATATAGACATAGTTATGACAAAGCAGGAAAAATAACAGAACCACTTGGGGTGCCTGTGTGGCTCAGTTGTTAAGATGTCTGCCTTCAGCTCAGGTCATGGTCCTAGGGTCCTGGGATCGAGCCCCACATCAGGCTCCCTGCTCAGCGGGAAGCCTGCTTCTCCGTCTCCCACTCCCCCAGCTTGTGTTCCCTCTCTGGCTGTCTCTCTCTGTCAGATAAATAAATAAGATCTTAAAAAACAACAACAACAACAACAAAAGAAACTGACCTGGGGGTATTCATTCAATAAACATTTACTGATCAACTATTATATATTGAGTCTTTGGGACAATTCTCTGTGCACCCATAGACATATATTTTTATGACCTAAAGCCACTGGTAAGCTTCTAGATATGTGCTAGCAGATCATGGAGAAGAGCCTTTCGAGAGCTGGTGGCCCTCCTTACAGAACAAGTCTTCTAGAAAAAATTTCAGCTAATCTCAGTTTGTTTCTCTAGAACAATGGCAAAGTTACATATTCATTAGAAGATCAGGTACTGACTAACTTGGCATTTACTCCCCTTTAGCATTCATGACCTTGAATTCTATTGGTTTGGGAAGAATAACCTCTCATTTATCCACTACAAGGAGCCTGTGCTGATTGACCTCTCCCTATCTCTCTCTCCCAAGTTGGAAAGAGCTATTCTTCCTCAGGCACGCCACACTTTCAATTTCCCCATGTCTGGGACATGTTTATTTTCATCTCTGATTGTTCCATATCACTTTCTTTCTCCTGCTTGGCTTTTATCACCGCCACTTTGGAGCCATAGATAACACTTTATAACCTAAGGACAAAAACTATTTGGAGTGTTGGTTACTCAGGCAGGGAGAGGTGTGTGGGAGGGAGCCTAGGCAAGAAAAGGGGAAAGATGAGGTACGCTGACACCTCCTGGCAGTAGGTAGGGGAATCTCCATCTGCAAAATCCTGGAGACAATGGTTCTTGCTTATGAGTCAGAGTCAGGTTCTGCAAACTCAAAAAATTAGACAATCTCTAAGGTCTCTTCCCGTTTAAAAGTTTTACAATTGTCATTGTAAGATTTCACCAACATGTCTATTCATAAGGTTGATAGGTAAAGAGAAAAATCATTCTTCACTGAAATTAAGGTTGAGGATTTGAGATTCAGAAAAATCTGGGAATAACAGATGTTAAATTTCTGGGATTTCCTACAGTTCCTTCAGTAGATTCCTATAAAATTTATCCAAAACATTGACAACTTTTTGTCTCTAACTTTTGGCTCTTCTTATGATCCAGTCACCAGTGAGACAAAATTCCAGGCATACCTTGCTTTATTGCACTTTGCTTTCCTGTGCTTTGCAAATACTGCATTTTGTATAAATTTAAGGTTTGTGGCAACCCTGTGTTGATCAAGTCTACCAGCGATGGAAGACCAACAGCATTTTCTCACTTGGTCTCTGTCACATTTGGTGATTCTCACAATATTTCAAAAATTTTCACTATTGTTATATTTGTTATGGTGATCTATGATCAGTGATCTTTGATGTTACTATTATAATTGTTTTGGGGTGCTCCCGAATGTGCCCATGTAAGATGATGAACTTAATGGATAAATGTTGTGTGTGTCCTGCCTGCTCCACTGGTTGGCCGCTCCCCTCTCTCCCTCCCCTTGGGTCTCCCTACTTCTTGAGACACAACAATATTGAAATTATGAATGAATGAAACCCTATGATAGTCTCTAAGTGTTAAAGTGAAAGGAAGAGTTGAAAGTCTCTCACTTTAAATCAAAGCTAGAAATGATTTAGCTTACTGAGGAAGGCATGTTGAAAGCTGAGATAGGCCTCTTGCATCAGTTAACCAAGTTGTAAATACAAAGGCAAAGTTCTTGAAGAAAGTGGAAGTGAACATGGTAATGATAAGGAAATGCAAAATCCTCATGGCTGACATGGAAAAAGTTTTAGTGATCTGGATAGAAAATCAAACCAGCTATAACATTTCCCTTGAGCCAAAGCCCAATATAGACCAGGGCCTAAGTTTCTTTATTCTAGGAAGGCTGTGAGAGGTGAGGAGTAGCAGGAGAAAAGTTTGAAGCTAATGGATGTTGGTTCATGGGTTCAAGGAAAGAAGCCATCTCCATAACATCAAAGTGCAAGGTGAACCAGCAAATGCTGATGGAGAAGCTACAAGAAGTTTCCAGAAGATCTAGCTCAGATCATTAATGAAGGTGGCCACACTCAATGACAGATATTCAATATACGCAGACACCCTTCTATTGAAAGAAGGTGTCATCTAGGACCTTCATAGCTGGAAAGGAGAAGTCAGTGCCTGGCTTCAAAGTTTCAGAGGACAGGCTGACTCTCTTCTAGGGGCTAATGCAGCTGGTGAGTAAGCTGAAGCCAGTGCTCATTCACCATCTGAAATCCTAGGGCCCTCAAGAGTTATGCTAAGTCTACTCTGCCTGTGCTCTCTAATTTAGAATAGCAAAGCCTGGATGGTAGCGCATCTGTTTACAACATGGATTACTGAGTACGTTAAGCCCACTGTTGACCTACTGCTTAGAAGAAAAGATTCCTTTCAAATATGACTGCTCATTGACACTGCACCTGGTCACCCAAGAGTTCTGATGGAGCTGCCCATTGAGATTCACACTGTTTTCATGCCTAAGACAACATCCATTGTGTAGGCCATGGATCAAAGAATAAGTCTACTTTAAGTCTTACTATTATTATTATTTTTATATATTTATTTATTTATTTATTAGAGAGAAAGCGTGTGTGTGGGAAGGGCCAGAGGGAGAGCAAAAGAGAAGCTCAAGCAGACTCCCTGCTGAGCACAGAGTTTGATGTGGGGCTTAATCCCAGGACCCAGAGGTCATAACCTGAGCCAAATTCCAGAGTTGCACGCTGAACCAGCTGAGCCACCCATTCACCCCTCAAGTCTTATTATTTAAGAAATACATTTTGTGGGACACCTGGGTGGCTCAGTTGGTTGAGCGGCTCAGGTCATGATCCCAGTGGCCTGGGATTGAGTCCCACATCGGGCTCCTTGCTCGACGGGGAGCCTGCTTCTCCCTCTGCCTCTGCCTGCCACTCTGCCTGTGCTCACTCGCTCGCTCTCTCTCCATCTCTCTCTCTGACAAATAAATAAATAAAATCTTAAAAAAAAAAAGATACATTTTGTGAGGCCAACATAGCTATAGCTAATATAGGTAATGATTCTTCTGATGGATCTGGGCAAAGCAAATCAAAAACCTTCTGGAAGGGATTTGCCATTTAAGATTTATTTATTTATTTTGTGGGGGAGAAAGAGAGACTGTAACCGTGTGCAAGCAGGGGGAGGGTCAGAAGGAGAGGGAGAGAATCCTTAAGGAGACCCCTGCTGAACACAGAGCCCAATGCGGGGCTTGATCCCAGGACCCTGGGATCATGACCTGAGCTGAAGGCAGACATTTAATCGACTGAGCCATGCAGACACCCCAGGGATCACCATTTTAGATATCATTAAGAACATTTGTAATTTGGGGCACCTTGGTGGCTCAATCAGTTAAGAGTCTACCTTCGGCTCAGGTTGTAATCGCAGGGTCCTGGGATCCAGTGCAGCACTGGGCTCTGTACTCAGTGGGGAGCTTGCTTCTCCTTCTCCCTCTGCCTGCCTCTCCCCTGCTTGTGCTCTATCTCTGTCAAAAAAACAAAGTCTTAAAAAAAAAAAGAACATTTGTGATTGTGACGAGGTCACAGTATCAACATGAACCTGAGTTTTGAAGAAGGGAATTCCAGCTCTCACTGAAGACCTTGAGAAGTTCATGATCTCCGTGGAGAAGGAACCACAGATAGGGTGGAAACATCAAGAGAACTACAGTCAAGCAGAGCCTGAAGATGTGACTGAATTTCTCCAATCACATGATCAAACTTGAACAGATGAGGACTTGCTTCTTATGGATGAGCAAAGAAAGTGGTTTCTTGAGATGGAATCTACTCCTGTTGAAATGACAACAAAGGATTTAGAATATTACATAATCTTAGCTGATAATTGAGAGGTTTGACTCCAATTTTGAAAGAAGTTCTACTGTGAGTGAAATGCTATCGAACAGCATCACACACTCAGAGAAATCGTTTGTGTATGGAAGAGTCAATCAAGGGGTGGGAGGGACTTCACTGTTTTCTAATTTTTAAGAGATTGCCATGGGGACAGAGTTGGTGGAACATGTGACTCTTGATCTGGGGCCTTGGGTTCAAGCCCCATGTTGGGCCTAGAGCTTATGAAAGAAAAAGAAAGCCAAGAACGCAATAAAGATAGAAAGAAAGAAATTGCCACAACCACCCCAGTCTTTAGCAACCACCACCCTCATCAGTCATCAGCCATGAACATCAAGGTGAGACCCTCCACCAGCAAAAAGATGACTACTCATTGAAAGCTCAGAGGAGGGTTAGCATTTTTAAGCAATAAAGCATTTTTAAATTAAGATATGTCCATTGTGGACACCTGGGTGACTCAGTGGGTTAAGAACCTGTCTTTGGGGGGCGCCTGGGTGGCTCAGTGGGTTAAGCCGCTGCCTTCGGCTCAGGTCATGATCTCGGGGTCCTGGGATCGAGTCCCGCGTCGGGCTCTCTGCTCAGCAGGGAGCCTGCTTCCCTCTCTCTCTCTCTGCTTGTCTCTCTGTCTACTGTGATCTCTCTCTGTCAAATAAATAAATAAAATCTTTAAAAAAAAAAAAAAAAAAAAAAGAACCTGCCTTTGGCTCAGATCATGGTCTCAGAGTCCTGGAATTAAGTTCCGTATCAGGCTCCTTGCTCAGCAGGGAATCTGCTTCTCCCTCTGCCTGCTGCTCCCCCTGCTTGTGTTCTGACAGATAAATAAAACCTTATATATAAAAAAAGATATGTACGTTATTCTTAGATTTAGTGTGATGCTAGTGTACACGTAGTAAACTATGGTAAAGTGTACACGTAACTTCTGTATGCACAGGGAAGCCATAAAATTCATTTGACTTGCTTATTGTGATATGTTTTATTGTGCTGGTCTGGAACTGAATCTGCAATATCTCTGAGCTATGTCTGTATTACCTAGGCAATCTGTTTAAGGAGTTGCAATGTGTTTTGAAGAAAAGCAATTCATTCTTAACATGAGAGATGAAAGAAACAGGTAGAATTGTCAGATTTAGCAAAAAACAAACAATGCCATTAAAATTGAATTTCAAATGAATAATGAATACTTTAAAAAATGTTTTTATTTATTAGAGAGAGAGAGAATGAGAGAGCATGAGAGGGGAGAGGTCCGAGGGAGAAGCAGACTCCTGGCTGAGCAGGGAGTCTGATGCAGGACTCGATCCCGGGACTCCAGGATCATGATCTGAGCTGAAGGCAGTTGCTTAACTAACTGAGCTACCCAGATGCCCTAATGAATACTTTTTTTTTTTTTTAAAGATTTTATTTATTTATTTGACAGACAGAGATCACAAGTAGGCAGAAAGGCAGGCAGAGAGAGAGGAAGGGAAGCAGGCTCCCTGCCGAGCAGAGAGCCCTGTGCGGGGCTCGATCCCAGGACCCTGAGATCATGACCTGAGCCGAAGGCAGAGGCTTTAACCCACTGAGCCACCCAGGCGCCCCCCTAATGAATACTTTTCATACTATTAATACATTCATGAAATGTTTGAGACATACTGATACCAAAAACTAGTTTATCTGGCAACCTGAACCAGGTAGCTAAAGTTCCATCTCATAGTTTGTCAGGAGGATTATATCAGATAAAGTGGCAAAGTACCTAATACATACTAGTAAATAAAAGTTCTTCTAGGCTCTCCTTAGGCAGAGGAATATGATACTAATAATTTTCAATTATTCATGTGTAGATTGTCCTAGTCACCCAGCATACTTCTGGTTCATTTCTGCCTCCCCCAATCCATCTGTCCCAGCTACAGAAACGAAACATGAAAAATACTTAGTATTGAGTGAAGCACAATTATAAAAGGAAATCTGAGGGGCGCCTGGGTGGCTCAGTTGGTTTAAGCACCTGCTTTTGGCTCAGGTCCTGGGATCATGCCTAACATTGAGCAGGGAGCCTGCTTCTCCCTCTCCCTCTGCCCCTCCTCTCTGCTTGTGTGTGTGTGTGTGTGTGTGTGTCTCTCTCTCAGATAAATACAATCTTTAAAAATAAAAAAATGAAAGGAAATCTGCTATGAGATGGTGGTCATAAATATTGTCATGTAAGCATACAACAGTTTCCATTAGCACAATCACTTTTATACTACGCAGCTTCAGCTGTTAGAAAGAATTTACAGTGTAAGTGTAAAGGCCTGTTACGAACTCCATACCTTGGCTGAGTTCTGCTTTGAGGTTTAGCTCTGCAGCATCAGTGCCAAATATTGAATTATGGGAGGATTGAGTAAAAAACACTAAAGTTCTTTGGAAATTGCAAAGCTCTGAGCTCTTGGCACTGAGTCCCACCAAGCACTGGAAGTGAGGATTCCTTGAACCAGAGGTCAGGAGATAGCCCATCCCACAGGCGGTCATACCTCAGAGGCATTTCTCTTCATATGTAGCCTGGGAAATCAGAGTGTCAGTTGCACAGCAAAGTGGCTACATCGCTTCCTGGGGTAACTCCTTAACTCCCACTCCCGACAACGGGCACCCCATCTTTACCTCCTCCTCGGTCATGTCCATGGCAGTTTCATGCCAGTTGCAGTGCCTATTTTCGGATGACAGGGCTTCTGGGTTTGGTTTTGTTGGAAGGGCCATTGTCAACATCCCTCCCCAGAATGTTGCATTTGTTGCAGCTGATGAACCCACATTAGCACATCATTATCTCTCAACATGCATAGTTTACATCAGGGTTTACTCTTGGTGTTGTACCTTCCATGTGTCCGGACAGATGTATAATGACTTGTGTCTCCCATTACAGTATCATACAGGGCAGTTTCACTGCCTAAAACATCCTCTATGCTCCACTTACTCATCCCTTCCTTCCCCTCCAACCCACATGTAATGAAATAATTTTCCAGATCTTCAACTTTCATAAAACAGCCTTTCTTAAGAATGCGCCTGGTTTGCTCTTTTTTCTTTCCCACTTTCCACTGCTTTATCCTCCTTTGCAAAAGGAAAACATATCTCTAACCCATCTTAAATTTTTACTGTGGTATGATAGGCAAAATCTGAGAGTGCATAGCTCCTGAGGGACAGAGCTATGGCAGTCATTATAGGATTGATGGGAAATATTAAACCAGCCAAGGCCTTAGTTCAATCAGCGTTACTCAAAGTGTGATCATCCGTGGATGAGACAACATCAGCATCCCCTGGGAGCTCAGAAGGCAAGCAAATTTTCAGCTCCACCCTGGACCTGCAGAGTCAGAATGCCCTCAGGGTGAGACCAAGAAATCTATATTGACAAGACTTTCAAGTGCCTCTTACATGTGCTGCTAAAGTTTTATTTATTTATTTATAAATATGATTTAAAAAAAATTATGTATTTATTTGAGAGAGAGCGAGCACATGAGCAGGGTGGAGAAGTACAGGGAGAGGGAGAAGCAGACCCAGGACCCTGGAATCATGACCCAGGCCGAAGGCAGACACTCCACTGACTGAGCCACCCAGGCGCCCCAGTGTGCTCAAGTTTTAGAAGCATCAACTGGTAAAGAAGCCTTCTGCAAAGTTCCATAGCTTTTGTCTGTCTTAGAATTAAGAAGGAAGATGGTTGACACAGGGATATAAATTAACGTTTTTTTAAAGATTTAATTTATTTATTTGACAGATAGATCACAAGGAGGCAGAGAGTCAGGCAGAGAGAGAGGAGGAAGCAGGCTCCCCACCGAGCAGAGAGTCAGATGTGGGACTCGATCCCAAAACCCTGAGATCATGACCTGAGATCATGACCTGAGCTGAAGGCAGAGGCTTAACCCACTAGGCCACCCAGGCGCCCCTATACATTAACATTTTTACTTGGAATAAAAAAACCTCAGACTTTTTTGACAGGAAGTGTGAATGGGCTTACAGGTTTGCCATTTGGTTTGTATTTCTACAAACTCAATGAACTACGTCTCTATCTAAAGGTTTCCAGACACAAAAATGTACAAGGCCTATGGGTATGGCTGTGCGGGGGTAAGTGGAGGCTGAAACCTGGTTGTGCAGCTTCTCAGGGAGGGCAGAGGCTGAAACATAGTCTGCAGTCCACTGGCCAGGTCCTGCTCTTCTGCCAAAAGGAGGGACATCTTTTTCTTTGCACAAGGGCACCATCCCTGGAAAACCTGTTCATTCTGCTTTTTCCCAGGGGGACATCTTTTCCAAATTTGCACAGAGGCACTGGGAAGTCTAGCAGTGACCCTCAAAGCACATACGTCACATACTAGACTGCAGAAATTAATCCCTGTGAGCTATTTAGACATTAAAAATTGTATTTTAGGTATTAACTTAAAAATGTGTGAGGAGGGTATATAGTTTTTCAAAATTGTGAGTAAATAAAGAAGAAGAAGAAGAAGAAGAAAATAAAGAAGATCACTGCTTCTGTTTCTCTTTCAGTATTGCTCTGGTGCCCACTTCCCATTGTAATACCGTAGGTCTGCAAGTCTCTTCCTTTCTCTGTGGTTCCTTCTTTTGGCCTTTACTTCTTCTTAAGTATACTTGGGGCGCCTGGGAGGCTCAGTGGGTTAAGCCTCTGCCTTCCGCTTGGGTCATGGTCTCAGGCTCCTGGGATGGAGCCTCACAAGGGCTTTCTGCTCCGCAGGGAGCCTGTCTCCCCCCCGCCCCCCCAGCCTGCCTCTCTGCCTATTTGTGATCTCTCTTTCTCTGTCAAATAATCAATAATAAAAAAAAATCTTAAAAAAAAAAAAGTATACTTGGCGCACAATGTAACATTAGTTTCAGGTGTACAGCATTGTGATTCCACAGTCTGTTTCACATGCTACATTCACAGTAGCTCGAGTTACCATCTGTCACCATACAATATTATTAGAACACCATCAACTATATTCCCTATGCTCTGCCTTTCATCCCCATGACTTATTCATTCCATGCCTGGAAGCCTGTATCTCCCACTCTCCTTCACCTATTTTACCCATCTTCATACTCTCCTCCCTTCTGGCAACAAAAAGTGTGTTCTCTACATTTATGAGTCCGTTTCTGTTTTGTTTTGGTTTTGGTTTGTGTGTGTGTTCATTTGTGTGTTAGAATCCATATATAAGTGAAATCACTCGGTATTTGTCCTTCCCTGACTTATTTCACCTATTATAATGCTCTCCAGTTCCTTCCACGTTGTCACAAATGGCAAGATTTTATTCTTTTTTATTGCAAATATTTCATAATATAGACACATCTTCATTTGCAAATATCTTTTCCCATTCGGTAGGCTGCTTTCCTGTTTTGCGGATGATTTTCTTCTCTGTGCCAATCTTTTTATTTTGGTGTAGTCCCAATAGTTTATTTTTGCTTTTGTTTCCC
Organism: Mellivora capensis; assembly: GCA_004024625.1. NCBI lineage: Eukaryota > Metazoa > Chordata > Mammalia > Carnivora > Mustelidae > Mellivora > Mellivora capensis. Next base: position 13,720 of record PISX010029716.1, read on the forward strand.
TGGCCTAGGAAAATGTGGCTAAGGCTGATGTGAGAGAGATTACTTCCTATGCTGTCCTCCAGGAGTGTTAGGGCTTCAAGTCTCACATGCAGGACTTCGATCCATCGAGTTTATGTTTGTGTGAGGCGTAAGAAAGCGTGGCCTTTACTTCTGCAGCATATGCACCATACCCTTATGTTGAGACCTCTTCATCTTCTTCCTGATCTGTTGCCTAAATGTTCTCAGGTTTATTCTCTCCTCTTGAGAGCTTCGCCACTTCTCGCTAGGACCGTGACAACATCTCAAGCCTTTCTAAATACACCAGGCCTCATGTCACTTGTCACTTGCCTCACCTCCGCTAGATCTGCGCTCGATTTTCATTTCCGGGGCTCGCGGAGCCGCAGGACTAGGGAGGGCGTCTCAAGGATCTACAGTGCCACCTGGCGGCCTACTGTGAAAGAGCGCTGGCGGCGCCAGGGCGCTAGTAACAGCCTAGCAACCGGGCTGACCACGGAGGCGCAGAATCGCGGGTCGTGGGCGCGACAGACAGCGAGAACCCCCTCTCCTTTCGTCATAACATTTTCTCTGCCTGGAGGGATCTTTCTGAAAATTTCTCTCAAAACTCTCTCACCTCCCCAACTCCAGAGTAAATGCCACTTTTTCCATGATCCCCTTTCTGACCTTCCGAGTTAGGAGTATCTCACTCCTGTTAAAGTTCCACCGACTGATTCGGGATCGCCCTGGTAATTCTTACGGAGCTCCACCTTGCCTCTTCCAAACTATTTCTCAAAACCTCAGATCCTTTGAGGTACATGCCATCAGGGTACTGTAATCATCTGCTGACAATCCTGGGTTACTTCCCCTCTTTCCCTGGAAATTTGAAGACCTGATTCATTCCTTCAGTTACACCACTCCTACCATCATCATTCCAAGTGACTTTGTCATCCATGGAAAGAGTGTGCTGGCCTCTCAACTCCTTGTCCACTCATTTCCAGTCATCTTGTTTTCCAGCCCACCTCAGTCACTTACTCTCATGGTGACCCCCCACTCCAGGTCATTAATAATAAATACATTCCTTCCAAAACCTGTTTCTCACATCTCACACTGACCCTCACCTCCTCTGCAACATTTTTTTTTTTTTCTGCAACAGTTTCTTAATAGACATGAGATCTCTAAGCCAGCAGCCCTATCAAGTTTTCACTGCCCATCACTCTTCTTCTGTTTCTACTTCCCACATCAGCCACCTTAAATTATTTCAGTCATCACTCTACACACTCTTCTGCGCAAACTTGGAACTCCCTGGCACTTCCTCCCTTCCTGTTGTATTCCTTGGTAAAATCCCAACCCTTGGTTAATTTCAACCCTACTTAACTCTGCTTGCTTGCTCTAACTAAGCAAACATAGGTGAGGAAAGAAATCCACAACCCTGCTAACTGGTCCCACACTAAATTTAGATGATAATCTCAAGTGGGCTCTCAGCACTGCTCTGCAAAGCTTTATTTTCCAAAATCAATTAACTCTCTATTCTCCAAGAAAACAATTTCACACCTTTTCCTTGCTCTTGAAATTTCTAAGATCTCTTCTTCCTTTTTCACTCTCAATTGATAATCTCATTTCTAATTTCATTGGAAACCTAGATAAGAGAATTTCCTCATTTTCTTACTTCACTACCAAATCTACTAGTTTGATGATGTCAGTATCCACACACTCAGCTTCCCTCCTGTTAAAATGGGTGATGTGGCTCTTGCTCCCATCTGGTAAGGCCAGCCCCTCCACTAGAAAACTGGATCCCTTTCCTTCTTGTCTTACTCAAGAATTATTTTTAAAGATTTTTTATTTATTCATTAGAGAGAGAGAGAGAGAGAGAGAGAGCATATAAGCGAGAGCACAAACAGGGGGAAAGGGTCAGAGGGAGACCCCTTCTGAAAGGGTCAGAGAAGCAGACTCCCCACTAAGCAGGGAGCCCGATGATGCAGGGCTCGATTCCAGGACCCTGACCATGACCTGAGCTGAAGGCAAATGCTTAACCCACTGAGCCGCACAGGTGCACCATACCAAGGCTTTCCCTTATAGATAAAGACAAAATTCAGAAAAGTGGAGACTTCAGGCATGGTGAGAAGCTAGCGGAGAATCTTAACACTATCTATAAGACTTAAGCAGGGAGATGGGTGTAAGATGTTCATTTAAAAAAATTCTTGCCTCCTTCTCCTCTCTCTCTGCCTGCCTCTCTGCCTACTTGTGATCTTTCTCTCTCTGTCAAATAAATAAATAAAAAATATTTAAAAAAATCCTTGCCTTTTTTATAAAGATGATGCTGAAAGTGAGGAAGAAAGCCCCTGATCCTCCCAAAGTGAAAAACAAAGGATTTAAAGGCCAAAAAAGCAGTGCTAAAAGGTGTCCACACATTACAGCTCCATAGGCAGCCCAAACATCCTCAGAGGAGCACCCCCAGGAGAGACAAGCTTGAACACTATGCCATCATCAATTTCCCCTGACCACTGACTCAGCCATGAAGAAGGAAGACCACAACATTGTTCTAGTCACTGTGGATGTCAAAGTCAACAAACGGGTGTGAGGAAGCTCTGTGACACTGACATAGTCAAAGTCAACACCCTGATTAGGCCTGATGGAGAGAAGGTCCATGTTCAACTGACTCCTGACTAGGATGCTTTGGATGTTGCCAAAGAAACTGGGATCATCTAAACTGAGTCCAGCTGGCTAATTCTAAATATATATATTTTTTGCCATAAAAAAATTCTTTTTTAAAAAATATTTTATTTAGGTATTTGATAAAGAGATAGTGAGAGAGGGAGCACAAGCAGAGGGATTGAGAGAGGGAGAAGCAGGCCTTCTCCTGGGATTGAGAGAGAGGAGAAGAAGCCCAATGCAGGGCTTGATCCCAGGACCTTGGGATCATGACCTGAGCCGAAGGCAGAGGCTTAACCCACTGAGCCACCTAGGCGCCCCTCTCACCATTTCTAAATGTTGGATTGTCTCCAGTGTTTAATCCCTAAAACCTTTTTCCACATACACTCATACCCTGGATTGTCACCTCCGGACCCATGGCTTTAAATACAATTTATATCAAATCTCAGTTTCCAGTTTGGACCTGGTCTCTTAAGCTACAGAACTGGATGTCTCCACAAGGAGGGCTACATGGGAATCTCAAACCCAGGAGTGCTCTAGGCTTCTGTCTGTTCCTCCCCTAACTTGTGCTTCCTCCAATTTTCCTACCTCAATTGCTTAAGCTTAAAAAAAAAAAAAGGAACTACTATGAAGTTCTGTACTACATTCACACCCTCTGCCCAATTCATTAGCAGGTTCTGCCTGCTGAACTGACCGCTTTTCCTACCCCTACTTTTCCTACCCGTTATTGCCACTTTTACCCAACCCAACATGATCTCTACCAATAAGCTAATCACTAACCTACCTGCTTCTATACTTGCCCCCATAGTTTATTCTCCAACTGACAGGTTTAGTGACTCTTAAAAACATAAATCTACTTTTATTTCTCCCCTGTTCAAAACCCTTCCAGCGGCCTGATATCAAATAAAAAAAAAAAAAATCAAACATCTCACCATGGTCTGCTCAGCCCTAGGTGATTCAGCCCTGCCTCCCCCAATCTCATTTCTTATTCTTCTCCTTGATGTGCTACTCTCCTCCCTTGCTGTTCTTGTAATGGTCTTTGGGCCAAATGTAGCCTATCATCTGTTTTTTTTTTTTCTTTTTTAAGATTTTATTTATTTGACAGACAGAGATCACAAGTAGGCAGAGAGGCAGGCAGAGAGAGAGAGAGGAGGAAGCAGACCCTGCTGAGCAGAGAGCCCGATGCAGGGCTCGATCCCAGGACCCTGGGATCATGACCTGAGCCGAAGGCAGAGGCTTTAACCCACTGAGCCACTCAGGCGCCCTATCATCTGTTTGTTTTTTTTTAAATTTTTTTTTTTAAATTTCATTTCTTTTCAGCGTAACAGAATTCATAGTTTTACAACACACCCAGTGCTCCATGCAATGCGTGCCCTTCACAATACCCACCACCTGGCTCCCCCAACCTCCCACCCCCCTCCCCTTCAAAACCCTCAGGTTGTTTTTCAGAGTCCATAGTCTCTCATGGTTCATCTCTATCATCTGTTTTTTTGTTGTTTTTGTAGTTTGTTTTATTGCCTTTTAAAATTTTATTTTATTTATTTATTTGACAGAGAGAGACAAAGCGAGAGAGGGAACACAAGCAGGGGGAGTGGGAGAGGGAGAAGGCCAGCAGGGAGCCCAATGTGGGGCTTGACACCAGGATCCTGGGATCATGACCTGAGCTGAAGGCAGACACCTAATGACTGAGCCACCCAGGCATCCCCTGTTTTATTGCCTTTTTGAGGTAATTATAAATTCACATCTAGTTGTAAGAAATAATACACAGATCTCTGTGTATTAAATATACTAAATATACTCTTTACCCATTTTCCCCTGTAGGCAATATCCTGCATAACACTGTTCAATATCACGACCAGGGAATTGATGTTGATTTATCTACTCACCCTATAGCCAGTTAGCTCTCTCCCGATGTCAACCAATAGCAACCATTAGTTTCTCCTCCATCTCTATATTTTTATCATTTAAGAAATGTTATATAAATGGGACCTATTTTAGTTTGGGCTGCTCTAACAGAGTACCATAGACTGGGTGCCTTGAACAGTTTATTTCTCAGTTCTGAAGGCTGGAAGTCTGAGATTAGGGTGCCAGCATGGCAGGGCTCTGGTGAAGGTCTTCTTCGTGGTTGCCAGACAGTGGCCTTCTCCTCATATCCTCACATGGCAGAGACAGAACACACAAAGTAGCTCTCTGGCCTCTCCTTATAAAGGCACTAATCCCAGTCATGAGGGCTCCATCCTTATAACCCAAGAGCCTCTCATAGGCCCCACATCCAAGTACCATCACACTGGGGATTAGATTTCTAAAACATAATGAATTGGGGGGGGATATAAACATTCAGTCCATAATAAGATCATATAATAAGTCATCTTTTGAAATTGTCTCTTTTCACTAAGTAAAATTCCCCTGAGACCCATCCAAGCAATAGTTTATCTTTTTATTTATTTATTTATTTATTTTTTAAGATTTTATTTGTTTACTTGACAGACAGAGATCACAAGTAGGCAGAGAGGCAGGCAGAGAGAGAGGAGGAAGCAGGCTCCCCGCCAGGCAGAGAGCCTGATGTGGGGCTCCATCCCAGGACGCTGGGATCATGACCTGAGCCGAAGGCAGAGGCTTTAACCCACTGAGCCACCCAGGCGCCCCTATCTTTTTTTTTAAAAAGTAATCTCTATGTGCCCAACATTGGGCTCGAACTCACAACCCCGAGATCAAGAGTTGCATGCTCTTGATGAGAGCTGAGCCAGCCAGGTGCCCCTTTTGCTCATTCTTTAAAAAAAATATTGAGGTTTTTTAAATAATAGTTTTATTGAGATAAAACTCACATACTATACAATTCACCATCAAAGTGTACAATTCAGTGGTTTCTAGGATATTCACAGGATTGTGCAACCACCACCACAATCAATTTTGGAACATCTTCATCACTCAGAAAGAAACTTCGTACCTATTTGCAGTCACTCTCCAATTTCCCCCAAATTCCAAGCCCTAGGCAACCACTAATCTACTTTTTGCCTTCATAGATTTGCTTATTCTAGACATTTCATATAAATGGAATTATATAATATGTGGACTTTGGTCACTGGCTTCATGAACTCAGTACAATGTTTTCAAGATTCATCCATATTGTAGCACGTTATCAGCACTCTGTTTCCTTTTACT
>PISX010029717.1:0-19679 GCA_004024625.1 Mellivora capensis
TTTGGTTCCATTAGATGGTACAGAGTATTTTCTAGTGTATAAATGTAAACATGGTTCTAATTTTAAGGCCTTTGAGGCATTAAGATAAGAAAAGTAATTCATTATTAAAATTAAATCACCCTAAAAAAAGAAAAACTGAAAATATCAAACCACAATCCCACTGAAATATACATTAGACAAATCCAAAGAGATCAGAAACCAAAAAAAGAAAAAAAAAAGGCAGTGTGGGGGGAGAAGAGAGAATATAATCTAACAGGTGGACAGAACAGATTATGCTGAGTGAAATAAGTCAAGCAGAGAAAGTCAATTATCATAGGGTTTCACTTATTTGTGGAGCATAAAGAATAACATGGAGGACATGGGGAGATGGAGAAGAGAAGGGAGTTGGGGAAAGCTGTAGGGGGAGAGGAACCATGAGAGACTGTGGACTCTGAAAAACAATCTGAGGGTTTGGATGGGCAGGGAGTGGGAGGTTGGGTGAGTCTGTTGTTGGGTATTATGGAGGGCACATATTGCATGGAGCACTGGGTGTGGTCCACAAACAATGAATTCTGAAACACTGAAAAGAAATTTAAGAAATAAATTAAAAAAATTTTAAAAGTCTATGCTGGGGCGCCTGGGTGTCTCAGTGGGTTAAAGCCTCTGCCTTTGGCTCAGGTCATGATCCTGGGGTCCTGGGATAAAGCCCCGCATTGGGCTCTCTGCTTGGCAGGGAGTCTGCTTCCTCCTCTCTCTCTCTGCCTGCCTCTCTGCCTGCTTGGGATCTCTTTTAAAAATAAATAAATAAATAAAAATTAAAAAATAAAAATAAAAAGTCTATGCTGCCGAGATAATTCTGTACTTTCCATGCCATCCCAATGTAAATTCTACTGGCATTTTTCAAACTGCTGGAACAAACAATCCTAAAATTTGTATGGAACCAGAAAAGACCCCAACTGCTAAGAAAATGTTGAAAAAGTAAAACAGGGGCACCTGGGTGGCTCAGTGGTTTAAGCCTCTGACTTCAGCTCAAGTCATGCTTTCAGGGTCCTGGGATCAAGCTCTGTATCAGGCTCTCTGCTCAGCAGGGAACTTGCTTCCCCCTTCTCTCTCTGCTGTCTCTCTGCCTCTTTCTGATCTCTCTCTCTCTCTCTCTGTCAAATAAATAAATACATTTTCAAAAAAAGAAAAGAAAGAAAGAGAAACAAAATTAGCAGCAACACGTTGCCTGATTTCAACCTTTACTAAAAAGTTGTGATCACCAAGATAGCCATGGTACTGGCACAAAAACAGACACAGAGTTCAGTGGAACAGAGCAGAGTCCAGATATGGACCGGCAACTCTATGGCCAAATAATCTTTGACAAAGCAAGAAAAAATATTCCAATGGTAAAAAGACAGTCTCTTCAATAAATGGTGCTGGGAAAACTGGACATTTATGTATAGAAGAATGAATCTCAACCATTCTCTTACAGCACACACAAAGATAAACTCAAAATGAATAAAATATCTCAACATGAGACAGGAATCCTTCAGAATCCTAGAGAAGAACATAGTCACTAGCCTCTTTGATATCAGCCACAGCAACTTCTTCCAAGATATGTCGCTAAAGACAAAGGAAACCAAAGTGACAATGAACTTTTAGGACTTCATCAAGATCAAAAGCTTCTGCACAGCAAAGGAAACAGTCAACAAAACAAAGAGACAACCCACGGAATGGGAGAAGATATTCACAATGACACTACAAAGGTCTGATATCCAAGATCTATAAAGAACTCCTCAAACTCAACACACATGAAACAGATAATCACATCAAAAAATGGGCAGAAGACATGAACAGACACTTCTCCAAAGAAGACATACAAATGACTAATTAGACACATGAAAAATGTTCATTGTCATTACCCATCAGGGAGATTCAAATCAAAACCACATTGAGATACCACCTTTAACAAGACAAATTTAACAAGTCAGGAAACAAGTGTTGGAGAGGATGTGGCCAAAATTAACAAGAATGGCCAAAATTAACAAGACTGGAAACAACAAGTGTTGGAGAGGATGTGGAGAAAGGGGAACCCTGTTAAACTGTTGGTGGGAATGCAAGTTGGTATGGCCACACTGGAAAACAGTGTGGAGGTTCCTTAAGAAATTAAAAATAGAGCTACCGTATGACCCTGAAATTGCACTACTGTGTATTTACCCAACAATACAGACATAGTGAACAGAAGGGCCATCTGCATCTCATTGTTCATAGCAGCAATGGCCACAATTGCCAAACTGTGGAAAGCGCCAAGATGCCCTTCAACAGATGCATGGATAAAGAAGATTTGGTCCTTATATACAATGGAATATTATGCCCCATCAGAAAGGATGAATACCCAACTTTTGTGTCAACATGGACGCGACTGGAGGAGATTATGCTGAGTGAAATAAGTCAAGCAGAGAGAGTCAATTATCATATGGTTTCACTTATTTGTGTAGCATAAAGAATAACACAGAGAGGGGTGCCTGGGTGGCTCAGTGGGTTAAAGCCTCTGCCTGCAGCTCAGGTCATGATCCCAGGGTCCTGGGATCAAGCCCCGCATCGGGCTCTCTGCTCAGTAGGGAGCCTGCTTCCTCCTCTCTCTCTGCCTGCTGCTCTGCCTACTTGTGATCTCTGTCTGTCAAATAAATAAATAAAATCTTAAAAAAAAAAAAAAGAATAACACGGAGGACAAGGGAGATGACGAGAAGTGAATTGGGGGAAATCGGAGGGGGAGATGAACCATGAGAGACTGTGGACTCTGAGAAACAAACTGAGGGTTTTAGAAAGGAGAGCTTTGGGGGGATAAGAAAGCCTGGTGGTTTGTATTAAGGAGGGCATGTACTGCATGGATCACTGGGTGTGCTGCATAAGCAATGACTCTTGGGACACTGAAAACATAAAACAAAATTTAAAAATTATATATTAAATATTATATATTTATATATATATAAATATATATAAATATATAAATATATATAAATATTATATATTAAATATAAATATTAATATATATATATTAAAAAAAACAACAACAAGAAAATTACAGACCAATATCCTTGATGAACATGGATGCCAAAATACTCACCAAGATCCCAGCCAGTAGGATCCATAGTACGTTAAAAGGAGTATTTACCAGGACCATGTGGGATTTATTCCTGGGCTGCAAGGAGGGTTTCAACATTCACAGATCAATCAATGTGATAGAGTACATCAATGAAAGAAAAGTCAAGAATGATATTATCTTCTAAATTGATGCAGAAAAAGCATTTGACAAAAGACAGCATACTTTCTTGATTAAAACTCTTCAGTGTATAGGGATAGAGGGTACATACCTCAATATCATAAAATCCATCTATGAAAAGTGACAGCAGATATCATTCTCAGTGGGGGAAAATTGTGAGTCTTTCCTCTAAGGTCAGAAACATGAAAGGGATGCCCACTCTTACTATTGTTTAACACAGTAACAATATCAGCAATCAGACAACAAAAAGAAATAAAAGGTATCCAAATTGGCAAAGAAGCCTCATTCTTCACAGATGACATGATACTTTATGTGGAAAACCCAAAAGATTCCACCCCAAAATTGCTAGAACTCATACAGGAATTCAGCAATGTGGCAGGATACAAAATCAATGCACAGAAATCAGTTGTATTTCTATGTTCTAACAATGTGACTGAAGAAAGAGAAATTAAGTAACCAGTATAATTCACAATTGAACCAAAAAACATAAGATACCAAGGAATAAACCTATCCAAAGAGGTAAAGGTAAAGGTAAAGGCTGTACTCTACAAACCAAGAACACTTCTGAAAGAAATTTGGGAAGACACAAAAAGACGTAGAAACATTCCATGCTCATGGATTGGAAAAATAAACATTACTAAAATGTCCATGCTACCAAGAGAAATCTACACATTCAATGCAATCCCTATTAAAATATAATCAACATTTTTCACAGAGCTGGAACAAACAATCTTAAAATTTGTATGGAACCAGAAAAGACCCTGAATAACCTGGGGAATATTGAAAAAGAAAACCAAAGCTGGGTCATTGCAATGCCTGACCTCAAGATATATTACAAAGCTGTGATCATCAAGATAGTATGGTACTGGCACAAAAACAGACACATAAATCAATGGAACAGAATAGAGAGCCCAGAAATGGACCCTCAATTCTATGGTCAACTAATCTTTGACAAAGCAGGAAAGAATATCTAATGGAAAAAAGACAGTCTCTTCAATAAATGCTGTTGGGAAAACTGGACAGCCACATGCAGAAGAACGAAACTGGACCATTATCTTATACCACACACAAAGATAAACTCAAAATGGATGAAAGATCTAAATGTGAGACAGGAATCCATCAGAATCCTAGAGGAGAATACAGGAAGCAACCTCTTTGACCTTGGACAATGCAGCTTTTTTGCAAGACACATCTCTAAAGGCAAGGGAAACAAAAGCAGAATGAACTATTTGGACTTCATCAAGAGAAAAAGCTTCTGCACAGCAAAGGAAGCAGTTAAGAAAAATGAAAGGTAACCTAAAGAATGGGAGAAGCTATTTGCAAATGACATAACAGATAAAGGGCTGGTATCCAAGATCTATAAAGAGCTCCTCAAACTCAACACCCAAAAACCAAGAAATGGGCAAAAGACATGAACAGACCCTTCTCCATAGAAGACATACAAATGGCCAACAAACACATGAGAAAATGTTCCACATCACTTGCCATCAGGAAAATACAAATCAAAACCACAATGAAATTACCACCTTACACCAGTCAGAATGGCAAGAATTAACAAGACAGGAACCGACAAATACTGGTGAGGATGTGGACAAAGGGGAATCCTCTTCATTGTTGGTGGGAATGCAAGCTGGTCCAGCCTCACTGGAAAACAGTATGGATGTTCCTCAAAAAGTTATAAATAGAGCTACCTTATGACCCAGTAATTACACTACTGGGTATTTACCCCAAAGATACAGATATCATTAAAAGAAGGGAGCACATGCGCTCCAATATCCATAGCAGAAATGTCCACAAGAGCCAAACTGTGGAAAGAGCCAAGATGTCCTTCAATGGATAAATGGATAAAGAATATGTGGTTCATATATTCAGTGGAATATTAGCCACCAGAAAGGATGAATATCTACCATTTACAATCACGTGGATGGAATTGGAGGATATGAGGCTAAGTGAAATAAGTTAATCAGAGAAATGCAAATATCATATTGTTTCACTCATATGTGGAACATAAAGAATAATGTAGAGGATAATAGTGGTGGGGGGAAATTGAATGGAAAGAAATCAGGCAGGGAGACAAACTATATGAGACTCCTGACTCTGGGAAACAAATTAAGGTTGCAGAAAGGGAGATGGGTGGGGGAATGGGGTAACTGGTTGATGAGCATTAAGGAGGGCACATATCGCATGGAGTGTGGTGCATAAACAATCAATTTTGGAACACTGAAAAAAAAATAATATGAAAAAAAAATAATATGAATTTATCCAGAATAGGTGCCATGAGGGGAAGCAGAGCAGTGCATAGGGGGAGTAGAGGCATTGAGGAGGTTTGGAGGCCAGGGTATCAAGGGTAGATGATACTGGAACCAGTAGATGAGAATGGAACCAGTAGATGATACTGGTCTTAGAGGAGGGAAGGGGTTAGCCACATGGGTTTCTGAGTAAGGATATTCCCGACAGAATAAATGGCTAATATGAAAGCCCTGAGATAAGGTTGTGTCTGGTGTCTCCAAAGACCAGTAGGATCCAGTCTGCTGGAGTGGTAGCAACACCAGAGAAACCACATGGATCTTCCTTCCTGGTAAGATTTTTGTCTCCTCATCTGAGTGTAATGGACACTAATGCTGGATGGGAGCAGGGGTTGGCTGGCCTAATTTATGTCTGCTGTGCTAAAAACAGGCTCAGGGGATAGGGGCAAGAGGAGCACCAGGAGGCCACAGCATAACCCAGGTAAGAGGTAACAGGAGCTCCCACCAGTGAGTCAGTTAGAAGCAGTGATCAGATATTTAGTATACCCTGAAGAATATCCTAATAGTCTGGGTATGAATCTGGGAAGAAGAAACCCAAAATGACCCAAAGTATTTTATTGTTGATTTGTTTACATGAACAGCTGGAGTTACCTTTATCTGACTAGGGGCAGGTGAAACTGTTGCTTTTCACAGTGGATTGACATGAGGATCTTTATTTTAGAAGTTGGAATTTTAGATAAGTATTAGATAATCATTCCTTAAACCTCTGTCAGCAGAGCTTCAGAGGCAATGACTGTTTGTTAAGGTCCTAGACCTCCTTGGGGTCTGAGACTTTAACTCCTCCTCCTAAATGCAAATTTGGAAAAGCCTGCTGGGCTGGACCAGAGTGGCTTTGCCTAAATTTTAGGGAGAGCCAGCACAATGCCAAAGGTCTGCAGGTTACTAGGCTCAGGTCCAGCCCAGTCACCCTGAGCAGCTCTGTGCTTTAGAGAACAATGGCAAAACACAGGGGTAAACTTTGGGCAATGTAACTCTGAGTCTGAGCCTGGAACAGCAGGGAACCATGCCCAAGCAAACATGTGCTCACAAGCTTTCCAGCAGCCCTGGGGGATAGCAAGAAAGCCTCCAGTAGCCAGCTGACCAGACGCTGGACTCTCTGGCTATCTACCATCCTCACTGCACGTATTCCATTTTGTTTTTATCTGATAATCTGATTGGCAGAAATGACTGTTGTATCATTTTGCATTTTTATAATTCCTAGAGCAGTCTGAGCATCCTATATGAGTACTGACTTAAGCTCAACCATTGCTATTTCTCTTACTGACTTTTGATGCCTGCCTTATTCTTTTCTTTCTGGAGACAGTTCTCCAGGCTGTGTAACATAGGGTGCAAACGCAGGTCATGATCCTGGAGTCCTGGGATCGAGCCCTCCCTAGGGCTACCAGCTCAGTGGAGGAGTCTTCTTCTCCCTCTCTCTCTCTCTGCCCCCCATTCATGCTTGTGCTTGCTCTTTCTCTCTCTCTAGTGCCCTTTCTCTCAAATAAATAAATAAATAAATAAATAAAATCTCTTTTTGAAAAAAAAAAAAAGAAATTTTATTCTGAAAGCGGGTGTTAGATGCAGGGAAGAAGAAAGAAAGTAAAGGAGGAATAATGAGCTGGAAAGATATCCTAACAACAAACCACAAGGTAAAGAGCAATTAACATGTAGGGGGAAAAAAAAAGACCACCACCATGGAATGTTTAGGGGTGTCTGAGTGAATGTGAATACATACTGTTAGGTAACAGACACAGTTCAAAAGATATGGTACTATTTTATTAGTCTTTACACACTACAGCTCAGAATGTAATATGAAATACTAACCCCTGAAACCTCAGCACTTACAAACATTACCTGATGAATCTTAGCACTTGGGAGTTCAGCAATTTCATGTCTGGATAACTATGAGAAACATTTGGGTCATAATTACTGCTACCTTTGGCTAATATGTAGCTGCTTTTCCTACTATGTTTGCTCTCAAAAACTATGAACTCTGTTACACTGAAAAGAAATTTAAAAAAAAAGATAAATAGATATTTACCCAGTAAATTCCACATCTGTTAATTTATCACAAGAAAATAATAAGAGCTGTGTACAAACACTTAGACTCCAAACTATTCCCTATGGGGTTGTATATAATAGGAAGGAACTTTATTACCTGGAAGTCCAAAAATAAATTGTTTAAATTGTGGCATAAAAAAATATTCATATTAATCACCCACACTCCCCCAAAGACCCCAATTCAGAGTGACAAATCTCTTTGTACAATCTATTCCTAGTCCTGCTCCCAAATCTGATCAATGCTTTTTGCTATTTTTGTGATTCTTTTGTGCTTCTCTGTCTGAGGTTAGGAAATGGGTAAGAATGTGGTGAGCATGCTTATATAGGAGCAAAGGCCTTTTGAAAAACAAGGCCATCACCTAAATAGCCACACCTTTGTTGTCACATTACATAACACAGGAGAAGTCAACATACCTATGGCATAGCTGTAATAAAAGTAACTGACTCAGCGCCCAAAGAATGTATGGTGAGGGAAGGAAAGAGCCATAGAAATAAACTGGTCATGAACCTCCACCTAGCACTTTCAGAAACCACTAAGCAGTAAAAACCTTCCAACATATTCCTGATAGGAACTCTTACAAAGGACATAAATTTGAGTGGTCAGGGAAAGTTAAGGTTAGAATAAGGAAGGAATGCTCTAAAGTGAATTCTCTTATAGTGTGTATTAAAGGTTTGCCTTACTGTATGGTTGGCCATTTCTTATCTTTGTGTGGGATCTTGGAGAGAGGCAGGGTTGTACCCAGACAATGCATGTAGAGCCAGGTAGCCTGGGACAAGCTCTAGCATACTGCATGAAGCCTTTGGCCAGGATGCTAGGTGGATCAGTGGTAGTTCAGTTGATGGAGCCATAAACTGGACTGAAAATCTGGAATGCAAGCCAAATAAGACATTGGATCAGGGCCTGTCCCAAACAGAGAGTGGAATTTGTGTTTGGTTTCCCTTCACCTCCTCTTTTCAATTCCTACTTCAATAATGTCTAACACTGAGTTTTCAAACCCTCCATACTTGTCGACTCAAGAGAACTTTTCATGAAAGTTATACTCCCTTCTTTACCACCTACCCAACTGGTATTTCTCCACAGCCTAGTCACAATCATTTGTCATGAGGAAAGTAAGCTAATACTTACCAGGGAAGGGGAACCAGCTTGTGGAATCTCCCTTATTGGAGGCATCACACAGTAGGACTTTTGACTCTGTCGCACGTATACAGAAGTAGCATTTCAGACAGATGTCCCTAGTATCCTCCAAACCAAACCCTTTAGGTGACAGCTTGCTTTAACTCCACAAAAAAACTATTCAAAGATGTGTTGTGAAAGAGCATGTAAGTATAATCATTAATGAAACCAAAGAATCAGGTAACTGTACAGGGACTAACTGGCCTCTGTAATTGACTAAAAAGAAAAAAACTACACATTTTTTGGTCAACAGTCAACAAGTAAAAGTTCAAATTTAAAACATTTGTATTGAGAACCAAAGGCAAAGTTACTGTTAGAGAAAATGTTTTTGTTTTTGTTTTTGTTTTTTTCTCCTAATATGTCTTGGTTAAGGAAACTGCATCCAATTGCACATGAAGATGCTGCTCATCGGATGAGGCTCATTTTGCTGTATCCTGACTGCAAAAAGTGACTGATTCTCCTACCTTTAGTTCTCTCTGCAAGGTAAGTGGCAATGCTGAGCCCAGAACCCCTATTCCCAAGAATCTATCCCCTACACATTGGAATCCATGGTTTTCCTTCAGGCACAAAGGGCTGTGAGCCTAAATCTATCTCCTTTGTTGGTTTTGAATTTCCTCTTTTTCACAAATTCTCTTTTGCCTTTGCCTTTCCCTAGACTCCCAGCTATCCTTCTATTTCACTATTTATTTTTTTTGTCATTTCCTTAAAGAAAATAAGTCATTGAGCTTCTGCTCTGATTATAGTAACTCCCTGTAGACTCTGATGGGCCTTTCCTTATCTTTTCTTCTTACCATGTCCTTAGTAGCTGTAACTACCTTTCAATATAGAAGTGATTTATTTCCATAGTATGTACAAACAACAATTAATCTCTCCAACGTTGCCAAGTACTCACATTGGTTGCAAGTATGATAATTATTGTTTTTATTCTGCTTTGAATTTATTACAAAATATCCTGGACACTGAGTAGTATTCAACTTAAAGTTTTCTTCAGACTTTCCTTTTGGTAAGAACTTTTTAAAACAATATAATAGTAACAATAAAAAATTACCCAGAACATCTGCCTCTACACATTAAAGATAAACTTCTATAGGAATTATATTCCTGTATTAAATCTAGAAAACAAACAAAATAAATGAAAGATATATTTTTTTCCAGATATTGAACAATAGGCAGAGCAGGAAAGTAATCCCTGAGAGAAGAGAATCAAACAAGATGAGCCCTACAATTGTCAACTTCCTTCCTGGAGGCAGAATGTAGCCTGCAGCACAGGGAAATGGAACTTAAAGACATCCCAGAGGACTAAATAAATTGAAAGAAAAAGATCATAGTGTGGGAAGCCAACATAGCAGAGTACAAAAAGGGAAGGGCTCCAAAGACTACTTCAAAGATGTGTGGGACTCCCTGTCAGTCTAACTGAGAACAACTAGTGCATGTATAAAATTAAAACACAAGGCATGAGAAGAACTACCAGAAATTAGAAAAATGACACAACAGAATTCACTCAAGCTTTATAATACTTCTGGGCCAAGACCCCAGAAGACTCAGAAGAGTCCCACCTTAGTAGTGGTGTTAAGGTAACACTAGAATAAAGGTTGCCTTCTACCCACCAAAAAACAAAAATGTAAACAAAACAAAACAAAAAAACCTTTAAAATCAACCTATGAAAACATCTGCAGGAAACTTAACTGGTCACCAAAACAAATTACAATGCTCTTAAAGGCATACAGTTACATCCATCATCCAACAATGTAAAATTTGCATCATCTGTGTCAGTTCCAGTTTCACTTGGTTTAATAGAGATTCATTATTGCACTTGTTTGTATCAATCTCTATTAAACCAAGTGAAACTGGAACTTACACAGATAATGTAATTAGCACACAAGAACATTAAAACAAATGTTATATTTTTAATGATCTAAAGGAAAACACTATGAGAAATGTGGCAAAAATGGAACATACAGAAATGAAATCCAATGTCTCAATGAACAAACACATTGGATGAGATTAACAGCAGATTAAACACTACAAAAAGAAATTAGCTTAAAGACATAGTAATAGACCCAGAGGAAAACACAAAAGAGAAATGACTGAAAAGAATCAAAAGACTATCTACTACTTACTGGACAATAACAAGCAATCTAACATATGTATAATTGGAGTACCAGAGGCAAGAAGCTGGAGAAGAGACTGATAAATATCACCACTATTTCACCCATCCTCCCATGCACCTCCCCTCTGATAGCTATCAGTTTGTTCTCTATATAGAAGAGTCTTGGGTTTTTTGTTTGTTTATATCCTTCTGTCTTTGTGCATTCATTTTGTTTTGTAAATTCCATGTATGAGTGAAATTGTATGGTATTTGTCTTATTCTGACTGACTTATTTCACTTAGCATTATACTCTCTAGCTCTATCTATGTTGTTGCAAATAACAAGGTTTCATTCTTTTTTATGACTTAGTAAGATTCCATCATATATCCATTTATCTATCGATGAACACTTGGGCTTCCATCATCTGGCTATTGTAAATGATCCTAAAATAAACATAGGGGTGCATGTATCCCTTTGAATTACTGGTTTTGTTTTCTTTGGGTAAATACTCAGTACTGGAATTACTGGATCCTAGGGTTGTTCCATTTTTAATTTAAGGAAATTCCGTACTGTTTTCCATAGCAGCTACACCAGTTTGCATTACCATCAACAGTGCACAAATATTCTTTTTTCTTCACATCCTCACTAACACCTGTTGTTCCTTGTTCTAATTTGATGGGTGTGAAGTAACATCTCACGATAGTTTTGATTTGCATTAACCTGATGATTGGTGATATAGAACATCTTTTCCTGTGTCTGTTGGTCATCTGGATGTCTTCTTTGGAGAAATGCCTGTTCATGTCTCCTGCCCATTTTTTAACTTGAGGATGATGATGATGTTGGTGTTGAATCATATCAGTTCTTTATATATTTTGGATACTAATCCTTTGTCAGATATGTCATTTGCAAATATATTCTCCCATTCAGTACGGTGGCTTTTAGATTTGTTAATAGCTTCCTCTGATGTGCAAAACCTTTTCATTTTGATGTAGTCTGAAGAGTTTATTTTTGTTTTTGTTTCCCTTACTTTAAGAGTCCTTTCTAGAAAAATGTTGCCATGACCAATGACAGAAAAATTACTGCCTGTGCTCTCTTCTAGGATTTTTATAGTTTCAGGTCTCACAATTAGATTTTTTTTTAAGATTTTATGTATTTATTTGAAAGAGAGAGAAAGACAGAGACAGATATAGCAACATGAAAGAAACTCAGCAAAGGAGCAGTTGGTGGGAACTTCTTTGTCCTCATGAAAAACATGTACAAAGAAAATGTAGAGCTAACATCGTATTTAATAGCAAAAGAATAAATGCGTTCCTCCTAAGATAATGAATATAGCAAAGATGCCTGCTCTCACAACTTCTAATTAACATTGTGCTAGAGGTCTTAAACAGTGCCAATAGACAAAAAAAAAAAGAGGGGGGGGAAGTAAAGAACAGAAAGGAAGTCTTTGTTTGTAGATGGCACAATTGTCCATGTAGAACATTCCAAAGAATCCACAAAAAAAAAGGTATTAAAACTATTAAATTTAGAGGCAAGATGGTGGAGAATTAGGCGGAGGCGCTGTTTCAACCTGTCGCCTTAAGTGAGTTGATTACCTATCAAAGAACTCTGATCACCCATGAAATCAGCCTGACATTAGAATTATACACTTCTGGATCTTTATGGGGGTAGAAGATGCCAGTGGACAGGTAAAGCAGAGTGGGAACATCAGATTGATATCAGAAGATAAACAAAAGGGGGAGGGAGCCACCAGAAGCATCCCATTGGAAAGTAATACCCCAATTCAAGAGTGCCCTGTGATTGGGGACCAGCATTAATTTCAAGTCTGGTTGAAAGTACTCAAAAAGAGCAAAGGATCGTGGAGGAAAATTGTGGGAAATGGGCGGTCAGGGACAGGGGCTTAAGTTCGCCGACTGAGGACAGCCACTGCAGGCACTAAGCCAGAGAAGAGTACAGCGAAGAAGCCAGGTCTTGGTCCCTGAGCCACCAGCACATGCCTGAGAGCGTCTGGGTGGCGGCGCCCATGAGGGTGAGGGAACCTCACCAGCAGGCAGAACCACAGGCTTTTGCACTCTGCACGTGCAAGCGCTGTGCGACCAGAGTGTGAGTCACGCCCCACACCCTCCCGTGAGAGAGGTGCGTGCAGGTGCCAGCAGGTGCTCTCTCAGACCTGAAGAATCTGAGCACTCCCAGCCCAGGCCAGCGTGAAAATCTCAGTGTGCTGTTTCTGCTTGGGACCTCTCTAGCTGTCTGGAGCTGCCCAGGCAACCACCACTAGTATTTCTCGGGGTTTTGGGTATAAGGGGGAGTTCCTGTGACCCAGAGACCATGACTGGGGATGTGTTCTGCCAGTGGCAGAGGGAGAATTTATGTGCTCTGTAGCACCCAGAGGGGAACAGAGTGAGGTTTCTCTCTGACAGGGAGGTCTGGGTGCAGTCTGCTTTCCTCTAAACCTCCAAAGAACCGCAAAAAGTTGCCAAGGGGGGAGAAAACAAATGGATACACAAACAAAAAAGTCCTCCAGAGAACAAAAGCCTGAAAAAGCGGTTTCTTCATAGCCCAGCTCCTTGATGGGGACACGAGGACTTAACTCTAGCAACACTCCCTGAAAAACCATGCGGTAGGCCCCTCCCCCAGAAAGCCAGCAAAAATAAATAAATAAAATAAGAGGACAACCACCACTACTTCATATATACAACTTTTATTTTTAATTCATTCCCAATATTCTGGTTCTTTTCATTTTTTTTTAATATAACTTTTTGACCTATTTACACTCACAATGAGACGTGCACTACATAAAATTCCATAATAACCTTTTAACCTGAATTATTTTGATACATATACCTGTGTTTTTCTTTTACTTTTTTATTTTTTAATTTTATTATTTCATTTTATTATATTTTATTTTTTTAAAAAATTCACATTAAGATAAGCTTCAAGGTAATCCCCTTTCCCCAATCAATCCTACCCCTATAGGTAAACCATTTTAATACCCCTTTATCTCAGGAAAGTTGAGTCCTTTAACAAAGATATCAAGATACATCCAGGAAGAATCAAAATAAACTTCCTCATATACAGTGAGAATTTATAACCACTCTCCAATCTTTTTCTTCTGTCAATGTTTCTGGATCTTTGTTTTTGTTCCGGTCATATATAAGTCTTATATTTGGGGTTCATTTTGTTGGGTTCTCTATTTATTTTTTTTGTCTCTTGTCATCTACATTTCTCAATCTTTTTGTTTGTCTGTTTTTGTTTGTACACTTCAAAAATCTTACCTTTGGGGCCCATTTGGGCTGGGGCTTCTCTTTTATTTTACCTTTTTCTTTTTTCCCTCTCTCTCTCTCTTTTTTTCTTTTTTCTTTATTTTTGGTGGGAACTCTCGATTGCTCAGAAGCATTCCAGGGTACACAATGCCGGCACCATGGTTGATACATTCATCTACACATCCGTTCAGCCATCTCTCAACAAAATGACTAAGATGAAGAATGCCCAACAGAAGAAAAGTTCAGATACTGGGCCTTCTGCAACAGAGCTATTGGATATGGACATAGACAGGATGTCAGGCTAACAATTATCCAGGCAATAGCTACATTGGAGAAAGCCATGGATGACAAAATGGAATTGATTATGGCAGAACTGAAAGCCACCAGGGATGATGTTCACAATGCTCTCAGTGAGTTCCATTCTAATCTAAATTCTCTAAAAACTCGGGTAACTGAGGCAGAAAATAGAATTAGTGATCTGGAGGACAAAAACATAGAGAAAAAGGATCAGGAGGAAGTGTGGAATAAACAACTTAGAAGCCATGAAAACATAATTAGGGAAATAAATGATGCCATGAAATGTTCCAACGTCAGAATTATTGGAATCCCTGAGAGGGAGGAGAAAGAAAGAAGACTAGAAGATATAGTTGAACAAATTCTCCATGAAAATTTTCCCAATCTCTCGAATGGAACCAGCGTTCGAGTACTAGAGCCAGAAAGGTCTGCCCCCAAGACCATAGAATCTAGAAAGACCTTGATACACCTGATAGTGAAAATGATGAATCATAATTGTAGACAGGAGCTCTTGAAAGCAGCGAGGGCAAAGAAATTACTTAGGTACAGAGGAAAGCCCATCAGAATAACGTCAGACTTATCCACCTAAACCCAGCAAGCCAGAAAGGGCTGGCAAGATGTATTCAGGGCACTGAATGAGAAGAACATGCAGCCAAGAATACTTTATCCAGCAAGACTGACATTCAAAACGGATGGAGAGATAAAGAGCTTCCAAGACCGGCAAGGTTTAAAAGAGTAGGTGACCACCAAGCTGACACTGCAGGAAATATTAAGGGGGGTTCTATAAAAGAGGAAAAATCCTCAGAATATCATTGAACAGAAATATATGGAGAGAATCTACAGAAAGAAAGACTTCACAGGTAACACGATGTCAATAAAAACATATCTCTCAATAATCACTCTCAACAAGAATGGCCTAAATGTGTCCATAATATGATGCAGGGTTGCAGATTGGATAAAACGACAGGACCCATCCATATGTTGTCTACAAGAGATCAGTTTCGAACCCAAGGATACACCCAGACTGAAAGTGAAGGGATGGAGAAGCATTGTTCATGCCAATGAGCCTCAAAAGAAGGCTGGAGTAGTGATTCTCATATCAGACAAATTATATTTTAACTAAAGATTGTAGTCAGAGATACAGAAGGGCATTACATCATTCTTAAAGGGACTATCTACCAAGAAGATCTAACATTGTAAATACTTATGCCCCCAATATGGGAGCAGCCAATTACATAAGAAAACTATTTATCAAGATAGAGTCATATTGATATGAATACATTAAAATAGGAGGAGATCTTAACACGCCACTCTCAGTAACAGACAGATCATCCAAGCAGAAAATCAATAAAGAAACAAGAGCACTGAATGACACATTGGACCAAATGGATATTTACAGAACATTCCACCCTAAAACAACAGAATACTCATTCTTCTCGAGTGCACATGGAACCTTCTCCACAATAGACCACATATGGGGTCACAAATCAGGGCTCAACTGATACCAGAAGATTGAGATTATTCCCTGCATATTCTCAGATCACAATGCTTTGAAACTGGAGCTCAACCACAAGGAAAAGTTTGGAAGGACTCAAACACCTGGAAATTAAAGAACACTTTGCTTAAGAACGCTGGGATCAACCAGGAGATCAAAGAAGAACTTAAACAATTTATGGAAACCAATGAAAATGAAGACACTTTGGCCCAAAACCTATGGGATATAGCAAAGGTGGTCCTAAGGGGGAAATACGTAGCCAACCAAGCCTCCCTCAAAAAAAAAGGAAATATCCAGAATACACCAGCTGTCTCTACACCTTAAAGAACTGGAGAATCAACAACAAATTAAGCCAACTCCACACGCAAGAAGGGAAATAATCAAGATTAGAGCAGAGATCAATGAGATAGAAACTAGAGATACAGTAGAACGCATCAATGAAACTAGAAGCTGGTTTTTTGAAAGAATCAATAAGATCGATAAACCGTTGGCCAAACTAATCCAAAAGAAAAGAGAGAAGGCCCAAATTATTAAAATTATGAATGAAAAGGGAGAGATCACAACTAACACCAAGGAAATAGAAACAATCACCAGAAGTTATTATCAACAGTTATATGCCAAGAAGTTAAGCAACCTAGATGAAATGGATGCATTCCTGGAAAACTGTAAAGTCCCAAAATTGAACCAGGAAGAAACTGACAACCTAACTAGACCGATATCTAGTAATGAGATTGAAGCACTGATCAAAATCCTCCCAAAAAACAAGAGCCCAGGACCTGATGGATTCCCTGTGAATTCTACCAAACTTTCAAAGAAGAAATAACACCTATTCTCCTGAAGCTGTTTCAAAAAATTGAAGCAGAATGAAAACTTCCAGACTCTTTTTTATGAAGCCAGCATTACCCTGATGCCCAAACCAGGCAAAGACCCCACCAAAAAGGAGAATTTTAGACCAATATCCCTGATGAATAGGGATGCTAAGATTCTCAACAAGATCCTAGCTAACAGGATCCAACAGCACATTAAAAAAGACTACCACCATGTCTAGGTGGGATTCATCCCTGGGTTGCAAGGGTGGTTCAACATTCACAAATCACTCATGTGATAGAACAAATCAATAAGAGAAGAGAGAAGAACCACATGGTCCTCTCAATTGATGCAGAAAAAAGCATTTGACAAAATCCAGCATCTGTTCCTGATTAAAACGCTTCAAAGTACAGGGATAGAGAGAACATTCCTCAACTTCATAAAATCTATCTATGAAAAACCCACAGCAAATGTCATCCCAAATGGAATAAAGCTCATAGCTTTTCATTGAGATCAGGAACACAATAATGATGCCCAGTCTCACCACTCTTGTTCAACATAGTATTAGAAGTCCTAGCAACAGCAATCAGACAAAAAAGAAAAATAAAAGATATCCAAATTGGCAACGAAGAAGTCAAACTCTCTCTCTTCACAGATGACATGATACTTCATATGGAAAACCCAAAAGACTCCACACCCAAACCACTAGAACTCATACAGCAATTCAGTAATGTGCCAGGATACAAAGTCAATGTACAGAAATCAGTTGCTTTCTTATACACTAACAATGAAAATACAGAAAGGGAAAATAGAGAATTGATTCCATTTACTATAGCACCAAGAACCATAAGATACCTGGGAATAAACCTAACCAAAGAGGTAAAGGATGTGTACTCGAGGAACTACTCTCATGAAAGACACTGAAGGAAAGACACTCATGAAAGAAACTGAAGAAGACACAAAAAGATGGAAGACCATTCCATGCTCATGGATCAGAAGAGTAAACATTGTTAAAATGTCTATACTGCCTAGGTCAATCTACACTTTCAATGCCATTCCAATCAAAATTCCACCAGCATTTTTCAAAGAGCTGGAGCAAACAATCCTAAAATTTGAATGGAATCAGAAGAGACCCCAAATTGCTAAGGAAATGTTGAAAAAGAAAAACAAAACTGGCGGCATCACGTTGCCTGATTTCAAACTTTACTACAAAGCTGTGATCACCAAGGCAGCATGGTACTGGCATAGTACCATAGAAACAGACACATAGACCAGTGGAATAGAGAGCCCAGATATGAACCCTCAACTCTATGGTCAAATAATCTTAGACAAAGCAGGAAAGAATATACAGTGGAAAAAAGACAGTCTCTTCAATTAATGGCGCTGGGAAAATTGGACCACTATATGTAGAAGAATGAAACTTGACCATTCTCTTACACTGTACACAAAGATAAATCTGAAATGGATAAAAGACCTCAATGTGAGGCAGGAATCCATCAGAATCCTAGAGGAGAACATAGGCAGTAACCTCTTTGATATCAGCCACAGCAACTTCTTTCAAGATATGTGTCCAAAGGCAAAGGAAACAAAAGCTAAAATGAACTTTTGGGACTTCATCAAGATCAAAAGCTTCTGCATATGAAAGGAAATACTCCACAAAACAAAGAGGCAACCCACAGAATGGGAGAAGATATTTGCAAATGACAGTACAGACAAAAGGCTGATATCCAGGATCTATGAAGAACTCCTCAAACTCAATAAAACTATAATAAGTGATGAGGAAGGACACTATATCATACTCAAAGGGTCTGTCCAACAAGAAGATCCAACAATTTTAAATATCTATGCCCCTAACGTGGGAGCAGCCAACCATATAAACCAATTAATAACAAAATCAAAGAAACACATCAACAATAATACAATAATAGTAGGGGACTTTAACACTCCGCTCACTGAAATGGACAGATCATCCAAGCAAAAGATCAACAAGGAAATAAAGGCCTTAAATGACACACTGGACCAGATGGACATCACAGATATATTCAGAACATTTCATT
This sequence comes from Mellivora capensis, assembly GCA_004024625.1. NCBI lineage: Eukaryota > Metazoa > Chordata > Mammalia > Carnivora > Mustelidae > Mellivora > Mellivora capensis. The sequence continues at coordinate 18,767 of PISX010029717.1, forward strand.
CCAAAGCAACAGAATACACATTCTTCTCTAGTACACATGGAACATTCACCAGAATAGATCACATCCTGGGTCATAAATCAGGTCTCAACCATTTTCCAAAGATTGGGATCATTCCCTGCATATTTTCAGACCACAATGCTCTGAAGCTAGAACTCAATCACAAGAGGAAATTTGGAAAGAACCCAAATACATGGAGACTAAACAGCATCCTTCTAAAGAATGAATGTGTCAACCAGGAAATTAAGGAAGAATTGAAAAAATTCATGGAAACAAATGATAATGAAAACACAATGGTTCAAAATCTGTGGGACACAGCAAAGGCAGTCCTGAGAAGAAAATATATAGCGGTACAAGACTTTCTCAAGAAACAAGAAAAGTCTCAAATACACAACCTAACCCTACACCTAAAGGAGCTGGAGAAAGAACAAGAAAGAAAGCCTAAACCCAGCAGGAGAAGAGAAATCATAAAGATCCAAGCAGGAATCAATGAAACAGAAACCAAAAAAAACCCAATAGAACAAATCAACTAAACTAGGAGCTGGTTCTTTGAAAGAATTAATAAGATTGATAAACCCCTGGTTAGACTTATCAAAAAGAAAAGAGAAAGGACCCAAATAAATAAAATCATGAATGAAAGAGGAGAAATCACAACCAACACCAAAGAAATACAAACAATTATAAGAACATACTATGAGCAACTCTACGCCAACAAATTTGACAATCTGGAAGAAATAGATGCATTCCTAGAGACATAATGTAGGGGCTTGGTTGGCCAGAGGGAGCCGTTTAGTTGTGGGCTTGGGTTGACCCTGCCCCTTCCAGAGGAAGTTACTTGCAAACCCTGGATACAGGGGTGGGCCAACCGGATGGAGACATCCAATCAGTGGGGTGTGCATATATTTACTATGGTGAG